>CAUYQV010190461.1:0-28855 GCA_963574575.1 Galagoides demidoff | reverse complement strand
ATGGCCTACAGATATATGAAAAAATGCTCACCATCCTTAATCATCAGAGAAATGCAAATCAAAACTACTTTGAGATATCATCTAACTCCAGTGAGTTAGCCCATATCACAAAATCCCAAAACCAGAGATGCTGGCATGGATGTGGAGAAAAGGGAACACTCCTACACTGCTGGTGGGAATGTAAACTAATACGTTCCTTTTGGAAAGACAGCTGGAGAACACTTAGAGAACTAAAAATAGACCTGCCATTTTACTCTGCAATTCCTTTATTAGGTATATTCCCAGATGACCAAAAATTGCATTACAACAAAGATATTTGTATCAGAGTGTTTATTGCAGCCCAATTCATAATTGCCAGATCATGGAAGAAGCCCAAGTGCCCATCGATCCATGAATGGATCAACAAACTGTGGTATATGTACACCATGGAATACTATGCAGCCATTAAGAAGGATGGAGACTTTATGTCCTTTGTATTCACATGGATGGAGCTGGAGAATGTTCTTCTGAGCAAAGTATCACAAGAATGGAGGAAAAAGTATCCAATGTACACACCCCTATTATGAAACTAATTTATACGTTTTATATGAAAGCTATAACCAAATAACCTAAGAATATGGGGAGGGGGAGGGAGAAGGGAGGGGAGAATGGGTTGTGGGAGGGGGATTGGAGGGATCACTTCTGAGGTTTATCTTACAGGGGTACAAGTGAATCTGTCTAAGAGTAGAATGAGAACATTTTAAAACAATGAGAAAATGACATGAAGGCTCTGTTGACCAGTTTGATGGAAATATTTCAGATTGCATGTGAAAACCCCACACTGTACCCCAGAATGCATTAATGTACATAGTTACCATTCAATAAAAAAAAAAAAGAGTGTTGCTTTGAATCCCTATGTTAATACTTCTTTGGAGCATCTGAGAACAGAGAAGTTGAGTTTGTTGTCCACAGACACACAGCAGTTAAGCGGTTGAGCCAGGATTCAGGTCCAGGAGGTCTAATTCCAAAGCATGCTCGTAACCCTTATATTGGTCTGATGTCTTGCTACAAAATAAAATTGCAATTACTTTTCTTTTCCAAAATTCATATCTGCTTCGGAGAAGTGTTGAGGTTTTCTAAAAATGTGATTAAGATTTGCATATTTCTCAAACAGTATTCAAACACTATAGCCTCTAGAAAATAATGAAACTGCTGGAGTTGTGATGACAGAGAAACTACTTCCCAACTTAAATCTGGTAATAATAGTAATGTCATGATTTGACCATATATCTCTATTGCATGACACAGCAACACCCCAGAAAACATCTAAAAAATAAACAAATAAACCCTCCGTACATAATGGATGAATAGATGGATGGAGGGATGGTTGGGTGGGTGGACAGACCAGAAGACAGAGCCCTACAGGCTGACATACCTCTATCTCCACACCTCTGTTTAGCTTTTAGAAAAATCAACATGACTTAAAAAAAAGGAGAAGAAGAAGATATGATCAGTTAAGATGCCATAAGTTACACATGACACAAAAACCTTAACTCCGATTATTTTTCAGCCTTGTCATTTTCATCTGATTAACAGACTGGTTCCTTTATGGTCACAGGATGCCTAAGCGTCTTGTTCCAGCCCCAGCCATGACATATAGTGACAACAACCTCCAGAGATAGAAGGGCCATCTCCTCTTAGGAGAGAGAAAACCTTTCCATGAACCACCCTCCTTCCTGCCCCAACTTCTCCCAGGTCTCAATAGCAGAAATGGTTTACATGTCCACACATGAGCACTCTCTGGCAGGGGACATGGCCACCCCTCTTAGGATTTACTCTTAAACTAGGGAAGAGGTTCAAGATCCTTAGAACCATGTACATCACAGGTGGAACCAAATAGGGCTGAACAAAATAGAGCTTCTGTTCACAGTGGGGAAGAAAGAGAAGCTGCTGGGTAGGCAACTAACAATATCCATTTCCCAAGTCTGAGTTCCCAATAAAGTCTCTCTCAGGGTCGTTTGTTTGTTTGTTTGAGAAGAGACTTTTATTCTCTCACCCTGGATAGAGTGCCATGGAGTTCTAGCTCACAGCAACTTTAAGCTCTTAGGCTCAAGAGATCCTCCTGCCTCAGCCTCCCAAGTAGGTGCCCAGTACAATGCCTGGCTAGTTTTTCTACTTTTAGTAGAGATGGAGTCTTGGCCTTGCTCAGGCTGATAATGAACTCCTAAGCTCAGGTGATCCACCTGCCTTTGCCCCCTAGAGTATTAGGATTACAGGCATGAGCCTCTGAATAAAGTCACCTGAATTCTACTGCTCCTTCCTAGGCCTCTGTGGCATCTCCGAAGAGGTGGGGACAGTGCGCCTGCTTGTTACCAGCCCTCGCTTCATTTCCTCTGTCTCTGATCTCCAGCTCCGTCTGCTCTCACTCATCTTCCCACCTGCAGGCTCAGCCTCCTTCCATGTCCTCAGTCACAATTTTGAGCCAGGAGATGCTTGGCTGTACCTGGCCCCTTCTGAGTATTCTGAGTGTCAGTATGGTGTCGGAGACAGTGCTCCATGACGGACATGATCCACTTAGGATGTAACACAGTGGCTCTTGGTACATCCCTGACCTAGGATATGTCCTGAAGGTCAGCGATTGTCCTCTTTCTTGGTGTCTGAACTGCTGTCACCCTCTGTAACCACTGCCCTTTTCTGAGCAGGTCCTGCTATGTCTTTTGCCCGGTTTGTCTTTGAGCCAAATCATTCCTTTCTGAGTGAGAATATATCCCCATGATTGGTTTGCTTCTCTCTCTCCACCTGTCAAAGGATGTGAGACATCACTTGAAATTGTGCTCCAGTGGCTCCTGCAAGCGCTTCTCTTTCCTGCCATCTGTTCAGCTACAGCAGTGTGTCCAGGAACTGCCTTGATGTCTTAGTCTGGTTCCCTGTCAGCACGTGACCTGCCCAGCAGAGTTTATTTACGTGGCTTCTGTTCCCAAGGACTGGATCTGCTCCAGGAACCCTGTGTTGGTTAGCGACTAGGAGCTGTCACTTGATGTTTATTAGAGCATGTGTCACTGATTCGGAGGATGAACTTGATGACAACAGAAGACCCAGATCTCACACCTCAGAAGGTAAGAACACTGTGCCATGAATTTTAACTATTTTGCTTTGTCTCAAACTTGGTGCCAATTTATGCCTTTTTTCCCCCTAAAAATCCACAAATTCCTTGATTTAGCCTCACAAGTCCTATTTAGAATTTTACTTTAGACCATTTTAGTTTGCATTTAATCTGTGATGTAATCATGGACAAAGTAGAGAGTCTACAGAGAAAAGTGGGGCAGCTCTCCATTCCCCTCTCCCCATGTGGCAGTGATACCTCAATGGCGCTAGTGACCTGTTTCCCATAAATGAAAGTGTGTGTTTATGGCATCCAACCTCAAAGAAAGAGCTCTATAAAGCATTGCCTTTAGCTGCACGTGCGAATGTCTCACTAGACCCATGAGAATTGCAGATGGGGATTAGAGGAGAGCCTCTGACCACCGTGATTTTAACTTCTCATTAACAAAGCCATTGCTTATATGTTTAATGTCCAACTTTACACTGGACAAATCCACGCTTCAACAGAGTCCATCAAAATATTTCATTAACCTCCTCCCCAGACACATCTCCTGGGAATCCAAGGCACCACTGCTGAGTTATCTTCCCTAAAGGGGGTTTCTTTACAGAATATAATGGTGACCAGTGCACGAACCCCAGAGAAAGGAAACTTGGATCAGAGAAATGAAAAGCAGTAAAATGCAGCCTGATTATCATTAGGGCAAATCCAGTTACAGTATAAGGCTGTCTGTCTTGCTTTGAATATGCTGAGTGATCCAAACCAGTGTTCTGCGTGGTGCAATGAAGGCCGAAAAGTGACCCAAACCATCAAGGACTCAAGCATCATTAGGCAAAGACCACATTTTGCCTTGTTCTCCACATTAACTGGGTTATTGGGGTTTCCCCCAAATAGTCCTTTCCCAGAACTATTATCTTATTACTTCTTTTAAGTCTCACCTCAGCTCAGCTTTTGGCTTCAAAATTCTCCGATTTTTGAACTTTAAAATAGACAAAGTTTGGAAAGAAGATGGCTTTTGAGTTTTTCTCAAAGGCCTAGATTTTGAATGTCAAAAGCAAAGGCTTTTTGAAAGACTCAGTTCACAATGAATAGATACGGAAACCTGGCAAATCTGGGAAACCTGGGTATTCTAACTTTTCTAATCCCTTTACCCTCAGCCCGAGTCCAGATCAGAGACAGTTTTCAAGGCTAAAGAGAAGAAGAAATGGGAGCGTGAAGAGGAGATTTTACACGTTGGTGTGTCCCTGGGGCGGAGGTGTGTATGGCTATGTGTGGAGGTGAGGGATAGACTCCAATCCCCAGACAGACTTGGGGGCAATGTGAGAGCACAGACGTACAGGTTGTTTTTAGGGGATACTAGCAAGGATGGCCCCCTCACAGAGGTCATTCTGGAGGAGCAGAGTAGAAACAGTGAAACAGCGGTGAGGTGCCCACAAAGATGGGCCTGACACAACTTTTCTCGTACACACTGGTGTGACTCCCAGCAGAGAGATAGGCACGGCAGCCTGCAGACCCAAGCAGCCTTGCCGTACAAACAATGAGAACACAGTGGTCATCTGCTTGGGCCAAAAGTGAGAAACTTCCCAGGATGCCAATCCAGCCCTGGTCTACGGACAGAGGGGACTGAGAGGCCAGGAGCCCTCACTTCCCACCAGCCCCATGATGCCTGGAACTTAGAGTACTCCGGGAAAATTAAAAGAGAACACCTTGAACCAGGTGTCCTCAAACTATGGCCTCTGGGCCACATGTAGCCCGCCTAGGACATTTATCCTGCCTGCCAGGTGTTTTTCCTGCCACTGCCTGCCCTGCTTAGCAGCCGACTAGTCCTGGGACCTTCAGTCTGACCCTCCAACGGTCTGAGGGACAGTGAACTGGCCCCCCGTTTAAAAACTTTGAGGAGCCCTGCCTTGAACTGATCAAGGTTGACTTGGTTGGACTGAGAAAACCTTGAATTGATTGAAATTAATGAAACTATTAAAGATTTTGGTTTTGCCCCCAGGCCTAATGTTGATTTTGAGTTACAGAGAAATAAAGTAACATAACTTGTATACCTGAGTTTGTTAACTGGGGTCTGTGTGTGTGTATGAAAAAAGTCATGGAAAAAGAAAAGGAACACATCAATCCCCAGAGTCATGAAATGATGTCTTTTTTTTGTTTGTTTTTATATGCTTTATAATTTTAAATACTTGTGAAGAAGTGTGGACTTGTCTAATGTTAAAAACAAAAACATTAGTTACCACAGGGAAAAAAAAATCAGTGTCATAAGCAATTGATGAACCTGGGAGAGAAGACCCACCCAAGGCCTTTCACTCTCAGGCTGACGTGGACACCTCTCCTCTTTCTCAGGATGCAACAGGGTTTGGTTTTTCCCCTTTTTTCTTCCCCAAACCCCCTCAGTTTGTTCAGGTCCACACTGGTGTGCACCTCTGTGCACACTGGTGAGGGAGGCCCAGGCCCAGCCCCGGGACATCTGGATTCGGCTGAGCCAACAAGCTGGCATGGAGGGTAAGCTGGCCCTGGGAACTCTAGGGAAGCTGCTGGGGGTACCTGGGCCTGGTGGGAAGTGTTCCTTAGCTTTCAAAAGTTGATGCAGAGAAAAGATTGTCCTCTTTTCAGCTTCTGGACACCCATGTGTGCAAAATAGCTTCCCAGAACTGTGTCAGCCCTTGTCCAGTCCTGAGTAGAGGCCTCGATGAGAAGAGGATGGAGGTGGCAGGGGGAGAGATGGGAGAACTTGGCCATGACACAAGTTGCTCAGTGAGCCAACTGTGAGACCTCCAAATCGCAGTCAGTGAGGTAACAAATGCACTTATTGTTCAAGGCATTTTGAACTGTTTTCATTTGTTTTCTGCATATAGCAGCACTGTGACATGTTGTACATGCTCGGCACTGGGTGTGATCCATGAGGATCAGTTTCCCTCTTTGCCTCCCCCTCTCCATGAGCCCTTCTCTCATTCTGCTATCGTCCATGAACGTCTTGAGAACACAGACTACGTGCTATTTGTTTTTTTATATCTAACCTAGGGCTGTGAAAATGGAGTGAAGCTGAACAAAAATTATTCAGTCATTGCAAGAAGTGCAGTTCTGATGCATGCTATGACATGGATAAATTTTGAAAACATTATGATGAGTGAAATGAGGCAGAAACCAAACAACACATATTGTATTGTTCCACTTACCTGAAATATCTAGAGATAGAGATTGAATCTTACGTGAAACCATAGAGACAGAAAGTAGATTAGTGGTTACGAGGTGGCTTAAAAAAGTGAGGAATGTAAGTCATTGTTTAACAGTTACAGAATTTCTGTTTTGGCGCGTTGAAAAGTTTTGGCAGTCATGATGATGATTGAACAACATTTTGAGTGTAATTAAGGATGCTGAACTATAAACAAAAATTGATTAAAGTAGCAAATTTTATGTTATATATACTTTGCTATAATTTAGTAAAATGAAGGAATACTGAATACCAGCCCTCATGGGTCTGATATTCCAGTGGCCACGAGGAAGGTTTTTATGAAGATCTGGGTTGAGGGGAGTGGAGAGGAGAGGAGTGGTCACCAGGCTGTAGGGAGTCTTTCCAAGGGGTTCACAATTCAGAGCAACGAGGGAAAGTGGAGAGTTGAACTCCGTTTGATCCTTCATTTATAAACGCCCAGTATCCACAGTACCCACTTATGACTTCTAGGTATTTTGGTCCCTGGATGGATCATTCCAAAAAGGCAGTTGAGGGGTGGTACCTGTGGCTCAAAGGAGTAGGGCAGCCCCATATACTGGACGTGGCAGGTTCAAACCCGGCCCTGGCCACAAACTCCAAAAAGGCAGCTGAGGGGGGAAATCAAATTAAATCCCAAAGAGTAAGCGACTCCCCAAGGACAGCAGAGGAGCATTTGTCCTCTTAACTCAGAACCTCTCAAAACTGTTAATTGCTCATATTCATTTATAATTTTAGTTTTCACCATTTGAAAGAATGCCCTATTTTTGCTTATTCAACACTTAACTATCTCTGAGCACTAGTTAAAATTTTTGCTAATGTAATAGAAAAACAAAAACATGGAGTTGTGAGTGACAGTACTTGTCACCACTACAGACCAATGAGATGCCAAGGGGAAAGGCTGATGTCTCAGAGACTCACATTAATATGTACCCAGAATAAGCCCAACAGCCCAACATTTCCCCCAAGGACTGCACCACAGGATGGGCAAACCATCTCCTAAGAATGCCTTCTCTCCTGCCCCTGCGGCAGCTTCTATACCAGGGCAGCGGTATAGACTGGAGGAACTACAGTGGATCTGAGGCCCAGCCTCCTGCATTCCAACTCCCCGCCCAACCAGGCCTCTGGTGCAGTGCACCCCACAGACGCCACTGACACAAGCCATCAGGTCTTTCTCTCCTGTAGTTCCCTCTGCTGGGTCTGAACATTTATGTTCCACCCCCAATCTGTGAATTGACTCCTAAGCCCCATGTTGTGGTTCTGGGAGGTGGGGCCTTGGGAGGTAAGAAGGCCCTGAGGGCAGCACTTTCAGGAGTGGGATTAGTGCCTTAGAAAAGAGGCCCCGGGGAGAACCTCACCCTCTCTGCAGGTGGCATGACGTGAACCAGAAAGGGGGCCCTTACCAGAACCCAGTGATGATGGCATCCCAATCTTGGACTTCTCAGCTTCCAGAACTTCAGAAAACAAGTTTCTATGGCTTACTAGTGAGCTAGTCATGATAATTTGCTACAAGTGCCCCCAAACATTAACACCCTTCTCATTACTCATGCCTCATTGAGACTCATGAGTTTCTTTTAGTGGTTTGTAGTTACTTCCAAATTCTTTATGCAATATTTAAGATATTGAAAAAGACACAGGAACAAATCAACACATTCCTATTAATCCCCCACACCGCTCAGAAATAAAATATCAGCTCTGTTGAAGGCACCACCTCAATCACATCTCCTTTTATTTCACCAGACAAAAGACTTCCTCCAAAATAAAGTAGTGTTCAAGAAACATGAATCCCAGACCACCGTTATACATTCACACATTAATTCATTTCTGTTTGTATTCAATTAAAGCATCAGCAGTCTAGCCCATGCAAAGCACCATGAGACCAGCTTACCTACCTGGACGCCTCATTTCAAATGATAGTTCCCGTGTCCCTGTTTTGAATTTATTTAAATAGCAAACAGCTGGTTGCCATCTTTATCAGGATAACCCTTCACAGTGCTCCACAAGTTTAATTTCTCCTTCTCATCTCCAGTTTCATAATCCCCAGTCTCTATCTCATAGCTCGTTCTCCCCAACCTTCTCATCAATTTTGTGCCCCTTCTCTAACCCATTTCCAATGTTCTCATCTCCTCCTACGTGTGTGTGCTGCTACACACGTAAGTAAGATACCTGCGGTTCCTGGATCATGATGGCAGCCCTACCACCTATTGAACATTTTTTATCTTCTAGTTTATTTACATACAATTACTGTCTCTAAATCCTACAAAAACCTGACTGGGGAGGTTCACAGACAAGTAGACTCTTATAGAGAGATTTAGTCATGTGTTTAAGGTCACAGAGGTTTCAGATTTGGGAGGCCATCTTCCCTCAGAAAATGGCCACGTCCTTTCCTCAACTCTCCCTCTCTAGATGGCTAAAGAAAATCCCAGGTAGGTATCTTGTGACTAAGACATAATAAAGATAATCAAGGCGTGAATGGTGTTGTCACCCGCACTTCAATTGCAATATATCTGAAACTTTTCCTTCGGGTTGTTCAGTTTCTAACATTTCCTTAAAACCTGTCCCTATCCCTAGAAAGTTTGCTCTGCCCCTATTCCCCACTCGTCGCCTCCCTTAACACCAAATTTAGTCTCCCCCATTTATTCTTCCTTATACCTATTTGTATGTATCTATTTATTTGTATGTCTATTTCTCTCTGAGCCTGGAACTTCCCTCAGAGTAATTTTATACAACCCATTATACACAAACTCTGTGTCAAATCTTTGAGTAGTCATTAAACAAACATTTATTGAGCGTCTACTATGTGCCAGGCACAATTTAAGGCATTTAGATTCAGAGGAAAACAAGATACAGTCCTGCCCTCCTAGAATTTATGGTTTAGTGGAAGCAGGTGTTTCAAGAATGCTGATCAGGCACAAAGCACACAGTCACTGGGAGGGGCCGTGGAAGTATTCATAACTATTATTTCTTTCAAATATTACCTAAGTTTCTGGGCTATTTTAAACTAATAGTGAGAAAGTAGAAGATTCAGAAATCTTTCTATCTGTTCTTAGTTTTCATGATGTTCAAAATCAATAACTATGGTAGGTGATATTGGACAAACATACCGCAGCAGTCCTGTACTCCTGCATATTAAGGAGAGAGTAGTTAATTGGCTCGCTAATCAGTTCTTGAGCAAAGGGCTAACCTGATAATGGGCCAGTAATGAGATGACTCTTCTGAGCCAGGCTGCCGGCTAATCACATCTGGTTTGTAAAGTATTAATCAGCTCTGAGTCAGTGGGTAGGGAACATCAAGAATGCAGTTACTTCCTAAATAAATTATTTCCCACTTACTCTGACAATCATAATTGGCTTATTTGAAAGAATGATTTTAATACAATAAGTAGAGCATTGCTCAGATATTGAGTCATTCTAATGACTTTCTTTGATTAAAATACCAAGTTATAATATTTTATGTTATTAAAGATTTATAATAATAACTCAGTAGACTTCATGCCGTATGAAAAATGTCAAGACGGTATGTCACATGTTAGGATTTGTTCTGGAAGGACCAGGCTTTCTAGATCTCTTACATCATTTCATCACAAAAACCACATTTTTCTGGCCAGTATTTTAATTAGTTCTTTCCCTGGAATTGTCTCTCTGAATTTGCTGAAAAATTAGCTCTCTTCATTTTCCTATTACTGGTTATACGTTCCAGGTACATGTAACGTGCTTCCGGTTAGTCATTTGCCTTTTCCAATTTTTACCAAGATGTTCTCACAGGCATTGGAAACATTTTTATTTTTGGAAGGCAGCAGGTAGAACAGTTACGTTTGAATCACAGAAATAAAGGCTTGATTCAGAATCCACTCAACACCTAAAATAAGAACCTTGTTAAAGAGAGTTTAAAAACTCCTTGAAATGGCAAAGCTGGAGGGAGCCGTCTGATAACCCCTGTTAATCTGGAGTTTCAAACATCAGAATGAAACTCTCGATCTATTTTGTTTGTGCAGAAAACGTATCTGACTTATGAGTTAATATTATAGTTTCCTCTGATAGGCTATCTTAGACTAATATCTTAGACTAATATTTTATGTGCAATTATAGAAAACATGGCTGGCATTTATATTGGCGTTTACTTAATTTTCTTCTAAATAAAAATGAAGTTTTACTGTAGAAAATCTGGAAGCATGGGCAAAGTCTGAAGCAAGACAGGAGATCCAGTGTCACCCACCCCTGAGACCTTGTCATTACCATCGTCATCACATCACCCTTCCCAGCAGCAGCAGCAAGAACACTTCACCCACCAAAGACGTAAAACGTGCCCCTGGGCTCTGTCAGGGGTTACATACCTTCTGTCATTTATTCTGACAAAAGCTCAGGACATAGTGTGCTGGATTTTTAAAATTACCTTTTGATCGATTATCATTTATCTTCATCCTGCTTTGCACTTTCCCTTTAAGGGGTTGGAAGACCACAACCACTTTTCTGAGACTCCGTTACCACTTCGGTTCTGTGTGCAGTTCACATTCTGCCGGCTAGTGAGACGCTCCAGCACCGGACGTGGGACATGGGAGGAATTCACACCTTGTTCTTCCTCCTACAGTAGCAGACACGTGGGCCTTGGCAGGACTTAGTCTTACGATGGCCTTGACATTCCCTTCCAGCCACATGTCAGGGCTTTAAGCAGCACCAGACAGCAGCAAGGCCCCTCTCCTCTAGTGGGCCTGCAATTCCCTGACTCTCTGGGGACACAGTCTTAAGATCCAGTGGCCACTCCTCTGCCTTCCCTCGGTAGCTCTTCCAATAGTTTTTTAAGCCCTCAATATTATTACATCCTTTTTGTTTGTAATACCTAAAGTGGATGTATTTTCCTGAATAACCCCCCACTGTTATAGATAAATAATATTATTACTCTTGGGTTGCTTTTTAACACCAAGAATCAAGCCTCTAATTCTCTGGATACCAACTAGGTCCCCAGCACTTCAATTTGATTTTGCTACTGTCTACTTGGTGTTAGTGTCAGACCCACAAGTTAAAGGGCTCAGTCCCTCATGACTGTCCCTGCTTCGCTTGCAAGACTCAGGCCCCCTATCATTCAGATATAAACTGGAGATTCTCACAGCAACCTGTAAGGACTGAAATTTTTCACAAATAGCTCCCGGAACTCAGGAATTTCCCAGATTTCAACCATTCCCCCCTTTACCATCAATTGTTATTAATATAACTCTGTTTTAAAATTAAATACCTTGATCTTTGTTCCAATTAATAAGATGTTCAAGATATCAGTTTTGATGGGTAAGTTTTTTATTTTTAGTAAAATTAAAATAAATTAAAATATTTTCTGGGATTGTTCCCTTTACTTACTATCCCTGATTTATTATAAAGGATGCAACTCTGGAACAGCCAAATGAAAGAGATGGGTGAGGTGTGGTGAGGGGGCGTGTGACGCTCTCTCTGCGTATACCACCCTCCTGGCAGGCTACATATGTTCATCAACCCAGGAGCTCTCTGAGCCTATCTCATAGGGGGTTTATGGAGAGTCCATTACATAAGCACGATTGATTAAATCACACATCACTGGGTATTGCACTCAATGTCCAGCCTCCCTTTTTCTAAGGTTGGGATGAGGTGAGTTATGTGTGTGGAGGGTGTAAACCTAAAAGTTCCGACCCTCTAATCCTCGCTTTGTCTTCCTGGTGACCAGCCCTCATCCTCTAGGGCCCAGCAAGTGCCATGTCATGAGCATAAACTCAAGGATAGGTGAGAGGACTCGTTAGAAATAACAAAGTAATTTTCCAATCCCTTGTGTCATTCAAAAAAATTTTAAGGGCTCTGTGTCAGACACCAGGGAAAAGACCAAATAAATATTTCCCATGACACCATAACTCCCATGTCGTAGTAGGGGACACAAAGGGATGGAGAAACTCACTTCAGGTCATGTGGCTAGATAGTGTTAGAGCCGAGGCTGTGGTCCTGGTCTCCACTCAGGGCGGCACTGTTATCTCTTACAATAAATAAACTACATCTCACTTTGGAACATTTTGTGCCAGTCTCATTTTTATGCATTTTGTAACTCGTACCATTTGTACTGTTATAATGTGCTATTTTTTTCATGGTATCATGATGAAGTCCTGTCATTTACATATTTGACTCGTAATTGCTGGAGACATTCCGTTGTTCATATTTAATATAATGTAGTTAAAGATGCTCTAATACTGGACATTTAGATGAATTCCAATTTTTGCTGTTAAATAATGAAATAATGCTGAAGGGATTCCATTTTTATCCACATTTCATATTGTATCAGAAAGAGAGATCCCTAAGAGTTGGGTAGCTGTGCATCAGACCATAAATTTCTTTAAGATTCTGATACTTATATTTTAAGGTAGCCTCCAATAAGTAAATGAAAACTAAAGCAAATCTGAGGCGTGTTTTCAGACTAAACAAAATGTGAAGCAATCGAAACTTCTTTCTTCTTTTTGTCCAAGGTACTTACACCGATCAACCACCACTCCAACAACATCAACAACAAAAAGTCCCTGGGTGAAATAAGTCAAACCTAGCCGAGTCTTTACGTGATAATTATTAAAACTTGGAGGCATCTTGGCCACAAAAGAAAAGAATTATAGCAAAGATGAAGATGTTTATGATTGTCCCTTTTAAAAATTTAAGGTTGGTACTTCCTTGTCAACTTTATGTTGGGATTAATCACCCCTGTAGGATTAAAAAACCCCAATGTCCAATTTCAATTTCATTTAGATACTTAAAATTTATTTGGTGCTTTTGCCATCAAGCAATGACATTTTCTCTAACAACATACACAGAGTTCATCTGTCCTTTGCTTCCGTTAAGCCACTGTCTGACACCTGGACTGAGGGTTCCCACCATGATGAGCTCTCTGTGCTCACAGCTTCATGTTCTCCTGGGGATTTGTTAGAAATTAAAGTTCCTGGCAACACCCCCAGACGCTCTGGAGAGGGGCTTCAGCAACTTATGTTTTCCTAAACCCTTCAAGTCTCTCTGTTATTTCTTTTATCACTGTCCCCAACCACATCAAGATATTTTGGTACTATCCATACTCTATTCAAGATGCTATTTCTCAGTTACTGTTTTCCAACGTTAGAACGTCAGTGTTGACACCAGAACTGTCTTATTAAAATGCTGACAAAGTTCAGTTCTCCTGCTGTTATAAAAGATCCTGGTTCCCTATTTTATACCATTTGAAGAAGATGCCAGCTTGTCGAGAAGTCGGCCAAAGTTATGGATTGACTGTCGCCTCATGTAGTATAAAATGATGAGACCACCGTAGAGAGAGTAGCACTGCTACTTTGGATAAAACATTAAGATATGCATATGGATACACATGTATTCATGGCCAGATTATTGGTTAGACCTGCTGAGAATGTCATAGGCTGGGGATCTGAAGCTGAAGTAGGGTTTTCAGTGGGCAAGGCATGGAAAGTGGATCTGGTTAGGATATAACCAGACCCAGGTATAAGTCAATTCTGAATGTCCCAAATGTCAGCCGTCCCTTCTGTTACTGCAGATTGTCACTAACATCAGTTTTTAAATCAAATATTTTGATCTTTGTCCTAATCAGTAATGTTCATGAAATCATAGTTTTGATAGGCCAGTTATTTCTTTAGTAAATTTAAACATATCTAATTAAACAAAAGAGACCATTAGAGAACATCTTGCATACCATTAGGGATATGCCTTGGTAAACACAAAGTTAATTCATTGAATAAATAATCATATCTCCCCACTGGGAAATTCCAGGAAATAATTCAGACTGAGAAAAGAATCTAACTATATTACAAATGTATGGGAAAAAAAAAACCTACTGAAAGGGATAGTGGAAAGAGCTCATCTAAAGGCTTTGGAAATGGAGTCTGTAGGACCAAAGGCAGCCAGAACCACACACAAAGTGCTACACACTAATTGATACAGTTTTCTCCATGGGGGCAAAGTCTACAAATTCTGGTACTGGTATGTATGTATATGCTGGAATTAAACAATTAAGTGCATGGTTTCTCACTGCTGAAGCAAAACATGCATATGAGTAAGGGGAGGAGGATGGAATGTGTAATGGGTTAGAGTTGGAGACATCATGAGTCTCATGAGTAAGAACTCATGTTTGACTTAATACAAGTACAGGTGGTTACATACAGAATGATTTATAGGCATGTGTGTGTACCCAGGTGAGTGTACAAGCATATATTGCTTTGTTGTGTCAGCTGAGAGGGCAAGAAACCACCCAGGTCATGATTTCTAATACCGTTGTCTGGTAAAAGGAAGCAAGGCTCTTTGGAGAAATGGCTGATTCTATAAGGTAGAAAATACACCACAGGAGCCTGGAGCCTTTTGTGCTTCCAGAAAGTAAGAAAGTCCCCGCCCCTAAAGACAATGCTCAGGAATGGAATCTATCAAAGAGCACCAACTTACAGAGTTCCTAACAGCTGGAGGTAAAGAGTTGGAGCAACAAAATAAGGTAGTATTAGATTAGTAAAAATGATACTGATTTTATTATATAATAAACCATATTGATTAATGAATTAGTTAATGGAGGTAAGAGACAAATCTCTCCATGCAGGAAATTCTGTAAAGTTATGCAAATACTCCACCAAGTTATGGAGGGGAAACATAACTCTCTCCTTTTTAAGTGTGGCTGCACAAATGACTTCCTCACAGAAAGGTCCATATGAAGGAAGGTAAAACCGTAACTTTACAATGGAGACACCTGGCAAGCACTACCTCAACCAGGTGATCAAGGCCAATGTTGATGGTCACAAATTGTGTTGATTGTGGCTCCCGTAACATGTGATGAAAATGGCCCTTCACCTCTGCCGTCTTCCTTCCCCAAACTCACCATGTCAGTCTAATCATGAGAAAAAGATCAAATGTGTTTCAATAGAGGAATATTCTACAACATGCCTTCCCAGAACGCCTCAGAATTTTCAAAGTTATCAAAAGCAAAGTTGGAGAAACCGTCACAGACAAGAGGAGCCTAAGGAGGCAGGATGAGTGAATGGGATGTTCTGGATGAGATCCTGGAACAGGGACAGGACTTCAGGTGAAAACCATTAACAATATATCCATATTCAGTTGCCAGTGAAATGTAATGTACCTGTAAAATGTAATTAGTTGTAAACAACGTACCCAACTACGTCAGGGGTTAATAATCAGGTGAATGTGTGTGTGCACACTGGTAGCTGAGCTCGAGGAGGGGGTGGAGGTGTCATGGGAGTTCTCTGTATTATGTAGTCACTTTTTCTGTAATCTAAACCAGTTCTAAAATATAGAATCTATGGTTTAAGGAATTATAGTAAATACTTCACACCTTTCCCAGAGAACCTGCTATTGGTTTCCAGGAGGTCCTCTTCAGATCTTTCAATAGGACGTCTGTGGAGGACTGTGAGAGTTTATGCCAGTTTAGGAAAGTGATTGGGCCCCAAATTCAGCCCAGTCTACCACTCTGTTTGCAGAACCTGTGGGCCCAGGTAATAAGCTGCACCAGGGAGGAGGGGAAACCTGATTTAGTCAGGGTGCTCCAGAGATACATAACCCATAGGATGGATTGATAGATAGATAGATAGCTGAGAAGAGATTAGGGGACTTGGCTTACACTGTTATGGAGGTAAAAGAAGTCACACAGTAGACTAGATAGAAGCTGGAGACCTTTGGCTTCCCAGAACCTGTCTTCATCTAAGTTCAAAATCCTCAGAACCAGCAAAGCCAATGAATTAATTCTCAGTCCCAGGATGAAAGCCTGGGAATTGAGGGAGTTGCTGGTGGAATTATGATATTCAAGAGTAGGGGAAAAAGAATGTCCCAGCTCCACTAAGGAAAGAAGTCACCTTTTTTGTTTGAACTGGGCCCACAGCTGATTGGATGGTGCCCACCTGCACTGAGGGTGGGTCATACCCACTTGTCCCCTGAGTCACATGCAAATCTCCCATGCAAACACGGGAGACACTCAAAAATAATGCTTCAGCAATTTTCTAGGTGTTTCTTCATCTAGTCAACTTGACTCCTAAAACTAACCATCAGAGCATGTTTGTGTAATTTGCATAAAGGGAGTGGTTTGTGCTCCTGATTTGCATAAGTGCATTGCTACCTACTCATGGTATGCACTCATTTCCCATGGCATTTACTATTTCAACAATGAAGGCCTGAGTCTGAAAAGAAAACTATTTTCTCTGCTGCACAATTCTTTAGATGTGAATGCAAGTGAGAAATTCAGCTTAATAGCTTCTGACACCTTTAAGCCCCTAAAGGCAGAAGTTTGGGCCAGATGACCATCCAGGCTTTATGACTATATGGACAGGTGGGGAGCTGCTAATATGATGGACAGCAGCAACAGTGGCTAACAACAATTAGTATTTCCCATGTCCCAGATGTTGGTAATATAGAATTCGATATAATTTTTAGCCTTGAAAAGTCCAGAAATTGTAATGCCCATAGTGAGGAGGGACATCAAGAAAAGGGCTTCAAGGGGGATGGGAGGAACACTTGGCCTGCAGAACATGGAGGTCTGGAGGGTCCAGAGGATCATTCATCACTCAACCAATAGAACAGGGGCCGTAATGCCTGGCAGCGCAAGGAGACCAGTGAAGGACTCACGGCCAAGGTCAAACTGGAAGGGGTGTTTATCCCCCACACTCCCTGGTGTGCATCTGTCTCGCCTTTTCTCCTCTGAGAGAGGAGCCCACTTCCAACTCTCTTTGGACCTGCTGTAATCTTTCTCTTTGTTCCCCTGAAACTGGTGCAGGTTTCCTTTGCTTTCATGCACACTGCCCGTGCCACTCCACGTCTATTCGCAGTTTCTGCTAGGTTTTGCTTTTGATTACCACCGTGCCTCAGTTGAACTTTCTAGCCCAGCTGAGTAATTGAACCAGGTCAGCTGGGTTCAGGGAACCCCCAGCACACAGGTTAATGCTGATTCTCTGTTTTGCTTTCAAGCGGATCTATGTGCCAGGTGTGGCTCTTGGTTCTCGAGTTCTCAGACAGGCACTCGGCTGGTGGGACCTTGCTGACACACCCCCTGCCCCCTTTGGGAACCCGGGCCTTTGTCTGCTTCACAACCCTGTCAAAGACGTCCCCCATGGCCCCTCTGGATGGGAGACTGACTCTGAGAGGCTCCTAATCATGGGACGCCAGGCTGTGTTATTTGGACGTGACAGTCACCCACACATACTTTTTCCACACAGGTGTCCCTGACTCAAAACCCTTTCAGAGCTGAACACAGACTAACAGAAAACTCAGTCACCACCTCCCCTCAGGGCCCCATCTCAGCTCACAGCCCACTGAACCCCCCAGGTGTTCCTCTCATCAGTTAAAAAAACAAACTTCTGATTCCTCACCATCTTATCTTGATAATAATTAGAAGTCACCGTTTTATGTTATGATGGTTTTTAACATCTCCATTGGCCTAGTAGCTTTTTTTAGTCAAAATGATTACATAAAAAACAGCTTTAAACATTTCCTAAATTAGGCACACGAATAATGATTAAGTCTGATTAAGTGGAGAATCAGAGGAAAGAGGTGTGATCCGGGGATAGCTCTTTATACCAGGTATTTACCATGCCAATATCCACAGTCGTTTTTAATGAGAAAAGAATGAGATGATATTTTTCTGAAGTATGCCCACTAAAAGGAACTACCTTTGATATGGTGGTGAGCCCAGAATGCAGTTAAGCATGCGTTTTAAATCAGTCCAAGTCTAATGGCCAATTAAGGCCCTTTTGTTCAAGTTCACCATCCTCATTTGTTGTTTACTGCTTCAACTTTGAATGCTAGAAGCTTTTTAAAAAGAGCATGACCTTTACACAAAGGAGCTTTTTTCAATTTAACCTCAAATTTAATATGACTGGCATACAAAATAGACTAGTCTGATGCTCAGGTAATAATTCAAAGGAGAGGGAGAGATGAGGCTTCCAGACAAAACATCGCATACAGGCAGATAAGTGAAAAATACTGGCCACTGAGCATTTTTTGAAAACCGGGACACATTTTTATAATAAGCTTCTCTGATTGCCAAGCATACAGATGGGCTCAAGAGAAAGAAGAGATATTTTCAAATAACTAATTCAAATTATCACTACAAATTTATCTCTTGGACTATTCTCATTTTAAAGTGACACTGTATTTTTTTAAGTTCATTTTTACTCTGCCATAATTCTAGCTCAGTGACTAGCCTAGGAGACTGGAAAGAACAGAACACTAAAATTGTCCTTCATAAAATCTTTACAGCTGTGCACTGCAACCTTTATGGGATTAACTCTTAAGCCTACTTAAAGCCTTGGGGGTAATAATAATGCCAATGCCTAGAACACTAGGGCCACTGGACATTTTTTTGGAAATTCTTTTCATCAAGGTATGACCCTTTGAGCAGTATAGATTCTGAATTTTCGTCATTTCAGGTGCTGAAGTTTCTATCTACTGTGTGACCGGCACTGGGGATAAAACGGTGTAGAAGATTAACAAGGTCCTTGTCTCAAGGAAATTGTATTTCTATGGAAGATACAAGAAAATAAACAGAAGAGATCCCTTTGCAAATTGATAACTGCTGTGAAAAGGAAAACACTGCCTGGGAGCCCTTTTGATAGAGTGATCAGGTGAGTTCCCTCTATGATATGGAGGAAACTGAGCACAGATTAGAACAAAGGAAAGAAAGAGCAAAGGCGGAGAGGCAGGAACGAGCTCCAAGTTTCCAGAAGAGAATGGAAGTCAGCGTGGCTGGAGAATGGTGAGCAAACATGAAAAAGGTGTGCAGGAGTTAGGTTGCGTCTGACCTAGCCGGCCGTCGCAAGTGGGTGGAATCTGATTTCCAATATGGTGGGAAATAACCATAGCATTTTAGGCAGAGGAGATGGGCCTGGATTGGATGGGACAAGAGTGTCAGCTGGGGGACCAATGTGAAGGCTACTACAGAGGTTCAGGGAAGAGGTGATGGTAGCTTACACTCAGGACAGGCGTGGGGAGGGGAGGGCCGCAGTCCATTTATACAAATATTCATGGCGTGGCCCCTGAGTGTCAGATACTCTGCTAGTTTTTCTTTTTTCTCCATTTGAAGCTTTCTCCCTAGCATTTCAATCATTCACCCTCTCTTGGCACTTATACGTTGTATTTTCATTTTCTTGATTCCTTGTTTCTGTGTCATGTTCACAGGCTAAATTGTGAGCTCTCAGGGGACATGTCTTGGATGCAATTTGTCTTTCAATTTCCAAAAGCTAGCCCCGTGCCTGCCATCCAGCAGTCTCTCAATAAGTGCCCTTTGGGTTCAATTGAAAAGTTGAATTGGATTCAAGACTCCTATCTCAAATTCTCAGGAAAAAAGCTTGCCATCAGCCCTTGCCAATGGGAAGATGTTTACCTTCACCTTTTTAAAAGTGCTCAAACAATCTTTCCAGTGGGCCCGGTGATAAGGCCCCCGTGATAACAGGTCCTAATCCTTGGAATTAGGGATCCTATCAAAACAGGGATTTTGATGATGTGATTGCGTGAAAGATCTTAGATGAGATTATCCTGGGTCATTCAGATGGAGATTTGAAAACACACAGATGAGGAGATGAGAAGGCAGAGCAGACAGAGATGGGAAAGCGCTGGCCTTGCAGGCGGGTGATGCTGTCATGTGGGAAGGAGTGTTGGCAGGACCAGAAGCTACTGGAGGAAGGGATGTCTTCTCCCCTAGGGCTTTGGGAGGGAAAGCAGCCCTGCTGACACCTTCCCTTTGGCCTCCAGAACTGTGAGAGGATATAGTTTTAGTTTGAAGCTCCTAAATTTGTGGCGATTTGTCACAATAGCTATAGGAAACTAACACAACACTATTATGCTTTGAGTTATTCATTTCTAGAATTCTCCTTAGGAATGTGGTCTGTTTTCAGCTGCCTGCTTCTTCCCACTTCACCTGTCAGCTTACTGGACAGGCAGCAGTGCCCTGAACTAGGAGAAATGCCCAGTTGTTCAAGGTCCTGAACTTTACAGACCCCGTTATGGACCCTGCGGAGTAGCCCTTTACCCCCGGGGTGGGGAGGGTGTGAACCTACAACTCTCCTGTTCAGGCCACGCTCCAGGTATCTGAAATCCCCTGCTCTAATGGGCCCAGGACTTCTCTGGGCCTCCACAGGCCCTTTCCCTAAGTGTGGGATGGAGCCAGAGTGGGCTGGCAGCAGGGATCAGGTCCTGTCAATCCCTCTGCCTCTATGATCTAGCACTGGACTTAGAGTTCCCAGAATTTCAAACTGCATCAGCTTTCCAGTCATTATGAAGAAGGATCTGCAAGGTGGATGTACTGAACATGTTTACTTACAGTCGGCTGACTTGTATTAGGACTTTAACTACAGTATTCAGGCATGTGGTATATGGGCTCCGTTCATGCTCTTGTCCTGGCCCCACAAATGTTAGAGACCTGTGGCTGGGAAGACTCAGCCAAGGACAAACTGGATGTCATTACCAAAGACACACTGCCATCCAAGAAACCTGTCAGCCTGCCACAGTTGTCCTCATGCCACCGTCTAAAGATGCTTGAAGCTAACCTCTCTAAATTGCCTGAACCGGCTGCCTTCTAGACTCAGAAAATGGGCTTGCAGCTATTAATCTTTTCTTTTCTTTTTAGTGTCATGGAAATTTCCCTGATTAAATGCCTGATTGCTCACACCATCCAGAAAATATCCTCTACCACCAGATGGTTCAGCCGATCCTTCCCGAATGAGAAAACGGACTTACATTATTCAAAGGAAAGAAAAGGCTGATTCTTCTTTCCTTGAGAGGAGGGACTCACAGAGATTCTCTTCTGACCAAACGCTAGTCAGGGTCCTCAAGCTTTTCTTCTGCTCGGCCCTGTCCTTGCTCTTTCTCCTCAGGACCCAGAATCCTGCTGAGGCTGAGGCTTAAGTATTTTTACTCTTGCTGCTTTTGATTGCGCTGCCTGATAAGAGGGAAGGCTTTCCTCACAGGCATTCCTATTCTTCCTTTGCCAAAGCGCGTATATTTCTAACTTATCTCATGGAGTGGAGAGAGCTTCTATACTCTTTTGTGTCTTTCCCAGGGATCTCATGAAAGCTGGAGTCAAATCTTATCAATCATTTCTTTCCCAGGCAATGAGAAGTCTATCCAGTAAGTCCCATGAACATGTGTGCGGAATACATACATTTAACAGACTTAGAATCTAGAGACAGCTTTCCTCCTCCCGATTGCATTCACTTGCTATTGACGTGAAGCCACGCAAGTTGGGCCAGGCTGCATTCGCTTTCATGTGTTTTCAGATGTGTTTATTTATTTGCTTGCTACCACTATCCTCCTTCTCAAACACTCTCATGCACTTAAAAAGTGACTTCGGAAGCCTTGAAGGGACAATGTCAAATATGAAAGATTTATATCTACTGTATAAAACAGCTCAAAGAGAGATGAAAGATAGAAAAATAAGGAAGTTGCTTACCAAAACCAGGCATACCTCCAAATTGGAGACTACAAAATGCCAAGCATAATAACAATGTTCATAATAGTGTTAAATAAACCTGACCATGCTAACAAGCATCATGTTTTTTCTACTTTTTAACCAAAGTTAATTCTTTAAGGTCTTTTTTCCCCCCCTCGATCTTCATGTGCTTCACAGGTAATATTAACAAAGGTGCAAATATCGGCTACTGAAGCAAGCCTGAAGGATTATGTTCTAAATATTGTAAACACGTGGTTTATATATTTACATGTTTTAAATTAATATTCATACATGTTGCTCTTATTTCTTTGCCTTGTTTGGGGCCATTGCCATTGTTGTGTTGTTAAAAATAGCTCTGGTGTCATTCTTTACTGTACACACACAGTCTGCCAGGGTATCCAGTCTGCAGCCCGCAGGGCACATACTGATTTTGTGAGGACTGTTTTTGCTTATCTGTGGTGTCTAAATATGCACAGACCTTTTTGTGCTAATCATATTTCCTCTGTGTTTGTGTATTTAATGTGTCGTCCAAGACAACTCTTATTCTTCCAATGTGTGGCTCAGAAAAAACAAAATGGTTGGACACCTCTGAAAACTCTTTCTTCCTTTTAGAAAAATGTATCCATGGTTAAAGTAAGAAGAAAATTTGCTATTTCACAAAGACTGCAGTCATTTAAAGGAGTCAAAGCCTATAGGAAGAGGCTATAGCATCAAAGAGGTAGGCTAAGCATTCCATGTCTAAAGACTCAGTTGGGCTTCCATCTCTTACTCCAAAATGCATCCCCAGGTGCCCAAGGTTAAACATGCTCCTTTATGTGACCAGGGTTAAATACTCTCTCTGTTATTCAAAATTAAAAAGAAAGTCCTTTGTAAACTTCAGCACATTATCAGAACCACAAATATGGATCATGTTCTAAAGCGAGAGCTGAGCAGAATGGTTAGTTTGGATAAAAGATTGGATCTTGATTTCCTGGCCCACGTGGCTCAATAGTGGATTTGCTTTTTACTATAATCAAAATTGCCCTTGAAAATCCCTTCACTGGTCCATAAGGTATAGCTATCCTAGTTTTAAGAGTATATTTCTATGTGGAAATCCTTGTGCACATGAAGTCTGAGAACCAGAGGTGAGACAAAAACAAGAAATAAAAGGGAACGTCTGCATGCAAATACTTGGGCTTCTGCATCACTCCGGCTTTCAGATACGAATAAGCATATCAGTGAGTAGGGAGATAAATCTAAATCATGCAAGTTCCCTTGCTGGCTACTACTCCATTTTGTTGTAATATTAAACCTCCATGATATTAATATTGGCTAGTAGGTCTATCATTATAATTATAAAAAGCTCCTAGCAGACACAGAGAGAAAAGGATTCTGAAGTCAGCCTCCTAGTGAAGTGCAGGATTCCGTATTGTCTGGGTAGTACACTTAATAGTGGCCCTAAACTCAGATGGAAGAGCAAGACAGTGCATCAAAGGAGTCTTACTTACCTTTCTGTCTTCAGTTACAATAATTTATTTTGAACTTTGTTCTAACTTTCAATAATAGCCTTAATAATGTCCGTAAATGATAATGTGCTAAAATTTTCACCGGCATTTTCTATTTTCACAAACTTCTAGCTTTTCCAGAGCCTCAATCTCCCGTGAATTGTATTTTTTTTTTTTAATACCTGTAATCAAGGCCTTAACCCAGGTCCTAAGTAAAGCTAACAATTATCTTTTACAATAGAGCTAAAACCTGGAGTCTAATTAATTAAGGCACTAATTGAACTTCCCCATTACTGATACATTAGTTCCTGCTCTGACATAAACATTAATCAAATTCACTGAATAATTGAGCTTCCTACTTCCCTCACCTGTGTCGGCCAATCTGCCTGCTGCCCCATAATGGTAACAGATGAAAGGTTTCATGACGCTATCTGGCGATGTCTTTGTTAAGTATCAGTAACCGATAGTGTTCTATAGCAAAAAGGGAAGAAGTAAAAGCCAAATGCAGTTAGAGGAACCTGCACACACTTCTATATGTTGTATATTTATGAGAAATATTTGTTTCCTCTTTTAAGAAGTGAAGCCATGGAGGAAAGAGCCTTTTGAAAAAAAATAATTTAAAATATTTCACGAGAACTTCTGCATTTTAATGAAGTGGGTCATTTAGACGGCAACTGTATGGGGCAGTGGATTTCCTTTAATTATGTGATTAGATAAATATTTATATATTTTTTTTCTCTGTTGAAATCCAAGCTTCCTGTTGAGTCTAAATGCTGGCGCTGTGCTCTCCAGCTGGCAGAACCCGTTTTCAGGGCTGCTGGAGAAGATGCACATCTGATGTGCTTTGGTGAGGTATGAGGTATCCCTCACGGGTAGTTCTGCTTTTGAAGCCAGGCTGGGACCACGGTTTGATATGATAGGCTGAGTCAAGGGTGCAGTCGTTGCTGGGGGCTTACAACCTGCAAGCCAGGTTCTGGCCGTGTGGAGAAGAGGTTGCACACTCCTGGAGGACATCGTCTGCCTTCTCTAAGCACATCTTAAAATCTCCAGCAGCTCCACCTAATGGTTAAACCTAATGGTTGAACTGGGAGGCAGTGATGGGTGGGACGCCTGGCCTTCATCTCCCTCGAGGAATGGAGGACTTATTCCCCCTGCTGCTTGCTGCAAAGAAAGCCTTCAGCTGTCAGCTAGCCCTGGAGTTTGTCTGGGTTGGAGAAAGCCACCTTGCCCAAGGACACCCTTCCTTCCAGGGCAGTTCAAGGATATAAACACCATAAAGGCCCGGCCTACTGTGTTAGTTGAGGACAACATGGAAAATGACCTCCCTGACTCCAGGGTCCCCAACCCTTTAGGGGCAGCTGAGCCTTTGTGTGGAGCTGTGTTGTGGCCTAGATTCTCCCTCTGTACCCTCCTGCCTCCCTGTCCTCTCTTCCACGGTTCTTAATCCCCGGAGCCCTCCCAAATCTCTGCACACTGACCTCTGCTTCAGAGTTGGCTTCCAGGGGAACTGACCTGTGATAGGGATGGCAGGAAGCTTCATTCTGGAAGTAAAGGGTGTGACACTAACCAAGGTCAGAGCCACCAGGCGGGCCTGGCATCGAGGGGTAAATGCTAAAGGAAGTGCCAGAAGGCCATTAAGGGCCCGGGGTGGGGTGGGGGGAGCGGACTACGTTACAGGTTAAGATGAAGCAACCGGTGTTTGCCTTTTTCCTCAGGACTGAGTTGACGGGAGTGCGATTCTCAGCCAGGGCCTGGAGCATCCTCAGTGAGTCTGTCAGGAAACCGGTTCTTGCCAACGTGGTAGGCCGGCGAGAGGACAGGACAGCTATTCTTCCATCTAGAGTCTTTTTAATCCTTGGGCCCTCATGAAACTCTTCAGAAGCGGGTTCAGAGTTACTTCAAAGTAGTCTCACTTCAAAGTGATGTTCAGAGATTTTAAAATAAACTCCAGAGTTCTCAGAAACCTCCTCAGCTGCGGCACAGAGTAGGCACCGCCCCTGCCCTTATGTGGAAGGAAGAGCAGATTCCAGAGATCTGTCTTCTTGGTGGAGAGAGCACGATCCACCTTCTGGTGGGAAGAACACGAACTATTCACCCACTTCTAGCAGAATCTGGACACCATTCTGTTTTGAATCCTCTTTTTAAAAAAAAAAAAAAAAAATCCATGGCTGAAGACCCTGGGCATTCCTACACCAAGGCTGTCTCAGCCCTGTGCAGCCCCCAGGACAGCCCCAGCATATTCCGGCCGCCATCCTAGCAGCCGCAGCTCACGGATTCCCTGCCAGGGCACCAGCTCATCTATCTGTGCCTTGAATCCTCTTTTATATCACCTTAGTCATAGGCAGTTTAGTGAGTCTCCATATGAGGCCATAAATTTGAGATGCCGTTGCCTGATGAAC
This sequence comes from Galagoides demidoff, assembly GCA_963574575.1. Taxonomy (NCBI): domain Eukaryota; kingdom Metazoa; phylum Chordata; class Mammalia; order Primates; family Galagidae; genus Galagoides; species Galagoides demidoff. The sequence goes on along the minus strand of CAUYQV010190461.1, from coordinate 3,259 downwards.
CTGACCCGATTTGACACGGCTGGACACTCATTACACGTTACTGCCTGGGGTACAGCGAGAGAACATCACAGCTGCCCCTGTCGGCCCATCCGTGGGGAGGTGAGTGTGGACACCACAGGAAGGGCAGACAGTAAGGACAGGAGTGTGGCGGCATCTTGAAAGCACCAATGCAGTCCTCGCACTTGGTCCTGTCTTCGTCCTGCAAAGCCATCTCAGGCCCGGCTGCCTGTACAGAGCCCCACCTCATGAAAGGGTACTGGGAGAGCTGTGTGAAAGGGTTCCTTTTTTTTCTTCTTTTTAAAAAAGTTATCTGCTAGATGCTCTGAAAAGGGCTTTTTGTATTGGGCTTAAAGCAGCTCAGTTAAACTAGCAGTGGGCAGAGCATTGTTTAAACGGATAAAAATGGGAGATAAGCTTTGCTCCCACAATCTGCTTTCCATGGATATGGAAAAGAAAAGAAGTGGCTCCTTGGAGGCATATTGTTGCCGCACTTCTTGGGCTCAAAGGCCTTCCTCTGGAATTCATATTTACCTCCAATTACAGTTTCCTGGGGTAAGGAGTCCCCACTGATGATCTTGTTCTGAAAAGCTTTCATTTACTGAAGGAGTAGGCAAATCCACTCACTTAAGCACCCCTCACAGAAAGCAGCCAATGAAAAGATTAAAATCAGAGCAGGAGGAATGTTTTATTTACATTTCTTTGAAGTTCAGACCTTCACTGCTTCTCTCTCCACTCCCTCCCAGCAGAATGGCTCCAAGAAGTTTTGCTCTGCTTTTAGAAAGCTTGTATCTGCCTCCAGGCTCCAGCTTTGCCTTCTAGATTTAGCCACCTTTGGGAGGCTTTTTTACCTCCTTGAAATGAGGATTTGGCCTATGTGGAAAACAGGTATGGAAGTAACACCCTGCTCATACCGAGTGGATGCACGTTGGGGAGCAGGAGACTAACCGGACTTTGCAGAGACACCAAACACCAATTGAGAACTCTGCTTTCTTTCTCCTATCTGCTAAGCCATGCAGAGGCTCAGCCCCCTTCTCTGGGTGGATGCAAGAACAAGGTGGAATTTCTACTCAAGAGAGGAAAAGCGAGCAAACCAACAGAGGTCTCCCCTCACCTAATGCGGCTCCAAACACTGACTTTCCCTGGGTCCCTCAGGACATGCCCCGATGAGCACAGTCGAGTTTCAGGATGGCAGTTACCCCAGGCAACCTGGCAGGTTCTGCAGGGATCACATGTGCTGTGCTGTAGCAGGCCAGGGATTTGGCACATGGCTGAGTGGCCCTCACTGCAGATGGACACGGTTGAGCAGCTGAGGATGGAGGGACTTAGTTCTCTTGAGCCTAAGCCATAGCCATCCGTAGCCTTGCTGGGATTATTTGCATTAACAATGCTGCTCAGAAGGGTAATAATACTAATAAACATAAGATAAGGTCTTCAAATTAATTTTCTAATACTTTTTGTAGAGAGGGGAAGGAAAGGGGGTGAGACCAGATGACGGGCAAGAACAGAGCAACAGTGACCCGGATCTTCCCCTATAACCAGGCGGGTTTGGGTTTCTCAGGATTTCTCTTCCTCCTTCTAGAAGGGCTTGAGGACCAACCAACCTCCAGAGTTTTGGAAAAGGCTTTCAGAGATCATACCTTGGAGACTCTCAGGGCAGATGGAGAGGGGATGACCAGCTTTCAGGATATACACATGCATATTCCACCACCTGAATCTACAGCAGTGGAAAAGTGAGACAGAAGGAGTAGAAATACAGCAGTCATAACCACTGTGATGCTCAGATGAGGAAATGGGTTCTTTCACCTACTCCATTTCAGTAAAAGTCCCACTACAGTAACCCCAGGGTCCAGATATGATGCTTTGGGACTTTTTCCTGCTGTTATCCCTCAGAACAGGAGTAAGGTCTGTGATTGCCAAGCTCCTGCCAGTGAATATTTTCTATTCTTCTTTTTGTTAAGGTTTTCTTTTTCAAGCTCCCAACAAGATTATTTCGCCAGGGGAGTATTTTCTGGTGTGTGAAGGGTTTCAGGGATTGTTTGTTCTGAAAAGCATCAGCAGACAATAATTGGGAAATGTGTTAAACCTGCCGTCAATTTGCTTTATTGATGTGGGAACCTCAGTGGGTCCCTGTGCAGGAGAGATGTTTCCCCAGGTGTGTGAGCTGCTAAAAAGCCTGCCTTGCTGAAAAGGGCAAGTCAGACAGAGGCAGATGCTGGAGAGAAAAAGGACCAGGGGGAAACGAGGGGTGGAAACTGAGCCAGAAGTCCTGAGACAAACAAAGCTCACGGTGATAAAAACAAAAGCTGCAGGTGTTCACGAAAGAAAGTGGGTTATCACAGATGCTCGTCCAGAGCAGGAGTTTTCAGGGATTGAGGCCAGGCTGGATGGTGAGAACAGAGGGGAGGGGATGGGGAGATGAGAACCCCATTTGGGTGGCAGGGGTCCTGTTTGTTAAGCTGTTTATTTGGATAACAGCCTCCCTCCGTCCTCCAACATAGCATTCGGTTCCGCCATAGAGAAATCCAAAGCCGCCTGACTTGGTTTATGGCACCTGGACAAATGGTAATTATCAGCCTATAATTCCCTTGAGGGGCGCTGATGTTTCAATAAATTATAAGAGCTTAGCTTGAGTGGTTTACAGCACCATCAAAACCTTGCCATGGACATATAATCTTATAACCACAACTTGCTAGCGGATAGGTGTTTGCACAATAGGTGATTTAGGGGGCCTCTAGCAGCTCTCGGAGAGCACCGGGACTGCCAGGCTGCTCCCAAGTGCCCCCAAGCCACCTCTGAATTGAGCTGAAGATGTTTCCCTCTGCAAAGGTTGCCTGGGTTTCCCCAAGTTGAACACATGTACAGCTACGCCAGTGTGCAAGTCTATAACTTAGTGATTTCCCCCCAATAGTTATATGACCACAGGTGTATGCTCAAGTGTTTCGCATCTTCATGGGCACCTCACAGAAGGAAAAGTTTTACACTTCGTATCCAAGGACACAGGAAGAGGAGACGCCTAGATCAGTATGCTCCCTTGATCACTGCCATCTAACACTAAAATTTCTAAGACCTCCTGTTTGAAAATATGTTAGAGCCTTATTAGAAACAACAGGGCTGGCTCGGCGCCTGTGGCTCAATTGGCTAAGGCGCCAGCCACGTACACCTAAGGTGGCGGGTTCGAATCCCCAGCCCGGGCCCGCCAAACAACAATGATGGCTGCAACCAAAAAATGGCCAGGCGTTGTGGCAGGCGCCTGTGGTCC
>CAUYQV010190454.1:0-36562 GCA_963574575.1 Galagoides demidoff | reverse complement strand
AAGAGGAACTCTCCCTAACAAAATCAAATAATTTGACCTGATTGTTTGTACTCTCACATTAACCTGAAATAAATTTACTTTAAAAAAAAATGGTGGCTCGGCGCCTGTGGCTCAAGCAGCTAAGGCGCCAGCCACATACACCTAAGGTGGCGGGTTCGAATCCCCAGCCCGGGCCCGCCAAACAACAATGACGGCTGCAACCAAAAAATGGCCGGGCGTTGTGGCGGGCGCCTGTAGTCCCAGCTACTTGGGAGGCAGAGGCAGGAGACTCGCTTGAGCTCAGGAGTTGGAGGTTGCTGTGAGCTGTGATGCCATAGCACTCTACCCAGGGGGATAGCTTGAGGCTCCGTCTAAAAAAAAAAAAAATGGGGGGCACCCATAGCTCAATGGGTAAGGTCACTGGCCACCTACACCCAGACTGGTGGGTTCGAACCGAGCCAGGGCCAGCTAAACAACAATGACAACTGCAACAAAAAAAAATAGCCAGGCGTAGTGGCAGGCACCTGTCATCCCAGCTACTTGGGAGGCTGAGGCAAGAGAATTATTTAAGCCCAAGAACTTGAGGTTGCTGTGAGCTGTGATGCCACAGCACTCTACCAAGGGCAACATAGTGAGACTCTGTCTCAAAAAAAAAAAAAATCTGCTCTTTCACAAGAACCAGCTCAAATGCCCCAAGAAAACTCCTAGTGAGAAGGACTATCTCCCTCCCTCTCTACTCAGAGGGGCTCAGTCATAGAAAGTCAAGAGCCATAGGCAGAAAACATTCCTCCTAAAAGCCAGAGAGGCACAGCCTTGCCCTCCTGCCTCCCCAAAAGGTCATTTTTCTGCAAGTTTTCCAAGTCTTCCCTCCTTGCTTTGAACATCAGACACGTCTGAGTGCCCCCCTTCCTCCACATTGCATGAAGCTATGCGTGGATTTCTCAGGAGTGAAGAACTGGGATGACTCCACTTGGCCACCTGCATTCACTTTCCAGTTCTGTTGTGCCTGTGGCACCTCCTTGGGTATGGCCTCCACACCACAGATCAAGATGTGCCCTCTGTGCCTCTGCTGGGTCCAAATCCAAAAGAATTTTTCCGTAATTTATCACTTTCTGAGAAGACTTACATAAAGAGTAGTTGTTTCCAAGACAAAGCAAAGAATAATCAATGGAATTTAAAACAATCCTAGGAAAGACCAGTCCCACTGGAGAAGAGAATGTTCTCCTGCCCCAATTGAATCACTACTTGTGCACAGTCCTGGCCCCGTGCACCTCATCTTAAAAGGGTATTCTGAGATCCCCTTCCCTAACCTCTTCACTCAGACTATGTGGAAAACCTTTGCTCTAGTGCAAAGCTCCTTGAGAAAAAGATAAGAGGGTGTCCCTCCTGGCTGGGCGCCTGTAGCTCAGCAGCTAGGGCTCCAGCTACATACATTAGAGCTGGCAAGTTCGAATCCAGCCCAGGTCTGACAAACAACAATGAGAACCACAACCAAAAAATAGCCAGGAGTTGTGGTGGGTGCTTGTAGTCCCAGCTACTTGGGAGGCTGAGGCAAGAGTATCGCTTAAGCCCTAGAGTTTGAGGTTGCTGTGAGCTGTGATGCCTCAGCACTCTACCAAGAGTGACATAGTGAGAGTGAGACTCTGTCTCAAAGAAAAAGAGGTTGCCCCTCCTGCCTTATCTGTACTCCTTGTGCTGGCAACTCAGGCTGGACCTCTTCTGAGTTTCAGTCTCATTTATTCAAGTGCCTGCTCGACCTACTTGGATGTCTGAGATCTCACACTCAGAAAGTCTGAATGTGAATGCTGGGTTTCTTCTCTGAGATGCTGAAGCTTCCCTGCTAACCATCTTCACATCTCAGCATTGTTTATCATGTTTCTCAAGCCAGCAATGTGGAAATAGTACATGAAGTCTCCCTTGCCTGAATCATATGTCTTCTTTCTACTTGATACCCAAAATACTATCTCCAGTGTCATCACTTCAGATTAAGCCACCATCACTTAGTTCTTGGCTGCCATATGCCACCCCCACCCCCAGTCTAGTCTCCACAGAGCAACTAGAGCAATCTTTTAACCCAAATCCCTTCAATCCCTGCTTTAGCCCTTTCCCTTCCGAATGTCTCACTTAGCAAGAAAGCCGCCTTCTTCCCTCTCTCACTTGGTAGTTTGCTGTACCTCAGCCGCAACGAGCTCCTTTCTTCCTCTGGAACACATTTTTCTTTCCCACTTCAAGGCCTTAGCGTTTTTGGCTTCTGCTCTTTGTACATTTTTCCCCCCTCTACCACATCCTTCAGATCTCAGCTTAGAGGTCACTGCCTCAGAAAGTCAACTCTTAGCACCCTTTCTAAGCAAATCCTTCCCCTAATTTCTTGTCATTTTCTTTTAAGGTCCCATTTACTCTCTACATAACACTTAGCCAATTAGCAGTTAACAATGATTAACAATTAGTTATATGCCTGCATGTGCAATGTCAGTGCCCCCCCCCATTGTCCGTTATCCCCACGGAATGAGCCTAGCCTGGAGATGGGCGTGTCACTGAGTCAGTCCAGCTATAGACAGTCAGGACAGTCCAGGACCTGGAGACAGAGGCAGGGCTCAAGGCAGACATAGACTTGAAGGAAGAAACCATGTCTGAGTGGCTTATCACTGTTCCTACTGTTGAGCACCAAACTTGGCAGAAGCATTTATTGGATGACTGGATGGATGACTGGATGGATGGATGGATGGATGGATGGATGGATGGATGGATGAGGAAATTTCAGCATTGAGGGGAAAACGACAGAAACAATGTCTAAGGAATGAGACAGAAGAGACTCTGCACCTATAGGAATCTTATAGACTCAAGTTCAGAGACAATGTTTTTTCAGTCCCTGCATGAGAGAGAGACTAGAATAAGTCAGCCTTAAGTATGCTCAGGTAATTCCTGCCTGCATCTGAGAGGGAGAATTAAAACTAAACAGAATAAGGAATATAATCTGACTTTCACCTTCTTCACTTAAGGCAAAGCTGCTTGGACTTAAATGTGGGGTTGATGAGCTCATGCAGGATGACCCATAATGTGAACTTGACAGGGTCAATGTTGCCATGTCAGCAGCCATGACTGGTACACTAGGGGGTCTTTGCTCTGGGGAAAGGGTTTCTGTCCTAGACTCCCTATGACCTTTGTAACCTATAGGAGGGAGGCCAGTGGAAAAGAGAGATGATTACTAGTCACGGCTCAGTGGGACAGGAAGCATAGCCCATGCCAAGCATCATTAGAATGGGCTCACAGAAGAAATGTATGGGGAGGGGGGGCAAGAGAAAATAGAGAAAGCCTCCTCACTGACCCTGAGCCTGCTACACAATGGGCTGATGGATTGTTGAGAGGTCATTTGGGTTGGCATCAGTATTAAAGACAGCCAGTCTGGTACGGAGAGAGGACAGAGATGAAAGGTGACATAGAACTATGGTACCCAGGGCTCCCTTCCTCAGAGGCTGGAGGAATTGAATGAGCAGTTGGTGTAGTTTGTAAGTGGGGGCAGAGCCCCAGGAAGGCTGAGTTCAGGGAAGGATAACTAAGCTAAGCAGGAAGCACAGACCAAGGCAGGAGCTCAGTCTTGTGGCCGTGCTTCCACAGCAAGGCAGGAAGAGCCCAGGCAGGAGCCCAGCCTGGTGTCATTGGTAAGAGCATTCCAAGCCCCACAGAATGGGACTCAGGCCATTGTCAGAACTGGCTCAGGCTCTGGGGTGGGCTCAGGCCTGGAAGCAGAAACGTTCGTGACTGCAGGCATAAGAAGCTGAAGGGACAGAAGCCGGAGCAGCCAGGTGCACACAGCATCTGGAGACCATGAGCATCACTTTCCACAGCAAAGTGGTGGAATGAAAGAAAGATGGAACTGCCCATGAGGAGACAAGAATGACCAGGGAGACACAAATGTCCTTCCCCTGTGGTCCTTCAGGAGCTAGCTCTCTGGCCTGACTTGGGGACCCCGCTCTCTAGCCTCAGGAAAAGGCCTCTTCCCCAAACATCAGGTCATGACTCTGATTCCCTAGTTGAGTTGGCACAGAGGGGAGAGAAGCACCTCTTCCCTACCCTGCCCTGGCCCACCCTACTTACTGTCTTAAGGAGCAGCCTCAAGGCAAAGGGAAGAATCCTAACACCCAGCAAGAGGTCACCCTACACACCTTCTGATAACCTCCCCAAGGGTCGCAATTAGCCACGCCACTGGTGTTTGCTCCCAGCTCATTCCAAGGCCCGGGGACAAAATTCTGTTTAATCAACACTGCTCTTTCTGCAGCTGCTCCTGAGGGGAAACCACATAGGCACAGCCTATTTCACAATTGTTGGCCTCACATCAAGACCGAAGGAACAGAGTGTAGTGGAAAGAGCACCGGGCTTGGAGTCAGGCGCTTGGGCCCAGCGCTGCTCTGACACGGACAGGCTGCCCTTGTAGCCTCACAGATGTAGACTTGAGTCAAAGGAAGAGCAGTGACGTGCATCTCATCATAAAGTACTTTCCATGAACAGGGCCCCCAGGTGTGTGACCTTTTCATGGGCTCCTTAGCCACATTTACACATCTGACCCCCAGCCACAGCTGGTTTTTTACCAAGAATAAGCCTGTTACCTGCCAGGGCCAAGCAGAACTTTTTCCCAAGAAATTTGGCATGAGGGAGAGAGAAAGAGGCCTGTGTGGACTTGGGAGCTGTGGGGCAGTTGTGTTGCCTGCCATGCTGTAAGGACAAGAGGGGAAATGCCATGGGAGGGGGAAACAAAACAAATATGCCAGTCTTGCAGCACAGGGGCAGAGAGCCTGCAAACTTGGGGTTTGAGATTCCAGGTCACCCTGAGACGTGCCGTATCTTTTTCTGAGCTGACTTAAAAATGGATCTCTCTCTGACCCCAAGTCTCCGGACAGCTTCTGACGGTCTCTCAGGATCCTGCTCACCAGTTGACTGTGTCATGTTTTCCTGGTAGGACCCCTGTACCCCACTGTCCTGTACCCCTGCAGGTGAGGCTCAGGCCCTGGCCCACATCTGTGTCTCACCCCTGCCCTACCACGCAGCAGCGCAGCGTTCTGGTCCAGTAAGTGCTCTGTCAACTTGTGTCAGGCTGAGACAGAGAAAATCCAAAGCCATCATTCCTGCATGAGGCGTGTTCCGCAGAGCCAGGCTGGCCAGCTCCTCCCTCCCTGGGCAAGGCTGTCCACAATAAATCTGTGACCTGCCCAAGCCCTTCCGGCTCTGTAATACGTGACCGTGCATGAGCCCAGGATTCAACCCATGATGAAGCTAGCCCACAACTTCCCAAGTTTTATTTTCATTAACCCAACTGGAAAATTGGACTTCACTCAGGATTGTGCTGAAAACCAGATGCTGGAGCTGGCCTCTGGTTTCCTAGATAAACACATTGCAATAATATGCATCTACCCGTGAGATGCTCTGTGTGGCGACACGTGGCAGCTCTCCAGAAGAAAGAAAAACAATGTCAAAGCTACATTTGAGGCTTCTCACTCCCCTTCCTAGCCAGAGGCTGGGAAAACAGCCACATTTTTTGTTGGCCCCACTGCCGGCCAGCTCCCTCTCTGCTGGCTCCCCTCGCACTCTCCCTACCTCTGGCCAGGAACTTAACAGCTTCTAGAAAGAACATCAAGCTTTTCCCAATTCCCCTGTCTGGATGAAGGCCCTTCCTCTGAGCTCCCACCATGCCCTGTGTCGACCCCTTCCCGGCAACCCTTAGACAGTGCTGTGGTTGTTGGGTCTGTCTGGTTCCTCCGGAGCAGCTCAGAAACTACTTGAGGTGAGGCGTCAAATGTTGTAACCCAGTCCCCACCAAAGGCTCCCATACAGAGTTGGTGAATGTGGTTGTTCACACTGTTGAATAAAGGAATAAAAGTGAGTCATCCCAGCTGCAGGGACACGGAGGAGGCCTGGGCTGCAGGAATGTGGTTGAGGTCTGAGTTTCAGTCTTAAGTGTTTTCACTCACTCACCCGGCCTTCGCTGAGCTTTGCAACAGACCCTGCGCTTGGGGTGGAGACAAGAGGGATTACCACACATCCCTGCCTTGGAAGGCCCCTCCACCGGGGAGAGGGCTATGCTAGCAGGACGAGGTTTTGCGTTCCCCTCTCCCACCTTCTTCCTACACACAGCCCCGCCATCTTTGTGGCCAAGGCTTACCTCTAGGCAGTCCCTGCAGAGTACCAGAAACCAGGTTGTGGAAGACAGTCCAGATTAGAATGATTTGTTTTTGGATGCTTCTCTCTGCCTGTTTTGACCTGAATGTCTCAGGATATGACATCACCACTCCAGAATGCAGCTGGGACCCTGGGGGAAGTCAAGGAGGCAAAAAAGAAATAGGATCCTGAGGGAGGTGGTCAGAGCACAGGGAAATCCTACTTGCCGAACCACAGGCTACTTCTGTAGGGGCTGATGAATGATTTGATGAGGAAACTAACTGAACATTCTGCTGCATCCTCCAGACTCCATAGGTGCACAGGAATTCCTGAAGAGGTGTCACAGTGGTGTGAAAGAATCGTTAAAGCTGGGTGTGATGGTACACGCCTGTAGTCCCAGCTACTCAGGAAGCTGAGGCAAGAGGATCACTTGAGTCCAGACTAGACAACATAGCAAGACCCTGTCTCTAAAAAGAAAAAAAAATTACTGGCTAAGAGTGGCGGCTCCCACTCATAGCATTCTAAGAGGCTGAGGTGGAAGGATTCCTAGAGCTCAGAAGTTCGAGACCAGCATGAGAAAGAGAAAGACTCTGTCTCTACTTAAAATTGAAAAATAAGCCAGGCATTGTGGCAGGCACCTGTAGTCCCAGCTGTTCAGGAGGCTGAGGCAAGAGGATCCCTTGAGCCTAGGAGTTTGAGGTTGCTGAGAGCTAGGCTGATGCCATGGCACTCTATCCTGGACAATAGAGTGAGACTCTGCTTCCAAAAAATAAAAGAAAAAAAGTTACAGAGCTACTTCCAGTGGGAAATAATTGGGAATGCACAAGGACCAGTAGAAGCACAGAAAAAGCGAGAGGTTTTTAGGGAAGCCACACCGTTGTTCAGGAAGGTATGCTTCTGACACTTGGGTTCAAGTCCTGCCATTGTCCCCCTTGCTTCTACCCTTGGCCTCCCTAGACCTCAACAGCTCATACATACGTGGTAGTGAGGCTTATGTCAGGGAGGATGAGCACATACATTTACAGCACTGCCAGGGGATTCACAGTTACAATACCCACTGATGTTGTCAGAGACATTTGCCTTTGACCAACTCTCAAGGCAAAAACTGTGGTTCTGCTCCAGTCCAGGTAAAAGTGTTTCCGTGTTCTAAGAACAGTCAGATCCCACCCCCTCTCTTGGCCCTCAGCTGGGTATTCCAGGCATAGGTCACATTTCCTTCGAGGAGAATAGGTGGAGCAGAGCAGATTTCTCAATAACCTCAAAGGCTGACACAAAAGCAAATAAATAACCAAAAAAGGCTTGATTTAGACTATAAAACATAATCTTCATAAATGCAAATTAGGTCAGTCAGTATGTGGAAAGAGTGAGTGTTTGGATTTAAAAGACTGAAGGGAATTTAAGATTTCAATTTAAATTAAATTTAAGAGACTTGGGAAATTGACACAATTATTACCATTTTTAATCAGAAATGACGACAATACCATTTCCATGTATTTCAGACTTCTGTGTCAACTTTCTTCATGGGAATGGAGGGACATATTTTTGTTCTGAATACATGGAAGTTCCTAGAGAGGGACTCAGTTGAGGGCCATGGTGGTTGGGACTCCCAGCACCTGGGGAACCCTGATAAGAGAATCTGACTGCTGCACTCACTAAGGCACCTACATGTCAGTAACCTTGTGTCACCAGTATACACCTTTTCTCCAGTTTTGAACTGCAGTTTTGCCTTTTATATAGATTTATAATTGCTACATATATTTCATAAACCTTGATATTCTGTAGCACATGTACTCCAACTTTTTCCCCACACTCTGTCTTTTTTTTTTCCTCATTGCCTCCCCAGTCTATGCATGAAATTCATTGTCTGTCCAGGACTCATTTACTTTTCTGAGGAGACAGATTGTGAGACAAACCTTAGTGAAGGGGACAGAGGTTGGGAAGAAACCCAAAGAGGGAGGAGCCAAGATTCAGAGAGGGTGGAGCAGAAACTCTGAGATAGACAGACAGTCGCTGGGGAGAGGAGAGACCATATAAAGACAGAAAACAGAGAGAGGGGACAAACACCCAGAGAGTTTATTTAGTGTTCTTAATATTTTTATGGTGACTTAACTTGCAAGTTTTCAATATTATGTACTCAAATCTCTTAGCCTCTTCCTTAGTATTACTTATAAATTTAAGAATCTTACTTTGTGGTCTTTCCCACTCCAAGACTTAAAACATACTCCCCTATATTTTGTTCTAAAACATTTTAGTTTGGTTCCTTAGTATTACATACACAATCCATTGTGTGAGATAGTAATTCGTTTCCAAATAGATATCTAATAATACCGCCTGTTGGATAACGCCCCCTAATGCCCCCACCCACCCATACCTTCTCATTTGAACTACTATATTCATTACGTCTTGGCCTTTTGGCTAAGATCAAGTGTGAAATACCATATTCATCTTATACTAAACCACAGATAGATTAATCTGTTGCTAGATGCTCTATTATGTTCCCACTTAATTATTTTTGTATTCTTGTGCCAGTCCTACAGTGTTTCAATCACTATAGCTTTACAGTATTTTTTGATAACTAATAGGGATGATTCTTCACCATTGTTCTTTTTCAAAATGTTCTTGGCTAGACTTCTGCATTTTGTCTTCCAGCTGAGATTAAGAATCGGAGGTAAGGTTTCATAAAAAGTTCAGAACTCATCAAATACTTTGTTTCTAAATGTTCTTCCTTTTCTAGTTACCGATCCATTTCTCCTCCACCCCACCCTGCCTCCTTCAAGCAGTGTATGTGGTCATCAGCAAGGCACTCCCAAAATTCTAAAAATTAAACTGTTAAAACCCTCACATTATAAATAAACCTAGAAACATATAGAAAGCAATAACCACAGACAACTCCTGGAGTCAGGAATTGAAAGCCCCAAATCTAATGATTAGACTTAACACATTTATTTTTAAAGATTGAAAAGAATACACCCATCATAAAGTGTCAGTGATACCAAAGAAAAAAAAGAAAAAAAGGATGAACTTAAAAGGAAGCAGAGACAGTGCTTGATTCATGAGTGGCCACAATACAGGGATGGGTGGATATGCTACCTATGCTACACTTATGTCCCCTCAGCACGACTTCTAACCACTACACCTGTGTCTCTTGGCTTGACGACTCATTCCGGCCACATATGCAATAGGCTGGCTATGTCAGCAAGTTAAACACCCAACCCCTCCCTGCCCAGGGGCACCACTCAACCAATGAGTTAGTGCATAAAGACTCAGATCTCTTGCCCCTAGGGTAGCTTAACACTCAGATGCATATTTTACACTGCCTTCAAGAGCCTCCAGTAAAACTAAGCTTCAGTTGCCCACAGTGGTAACTTGTTTGATAACACACCTGGACTGGCTTCCTTCCCCCTCTCTGCTACCACTGTTTCCTGGGACTATTTCCCAGATAAACTATTTGCACTCAAATCCAAGTTCCAGGGCCTACTTTTGGAGGAACCCAAGCAAAGAGGGATGGTCGCCTGATCCAAGGCCTTATCTTATCCAGCTTTTGAGGAAGGTCCCAGACAGGAGGGAACCTTTGCTATCAAACCCCACCATCATAAAGAGATCACCCACCCCTAATTCTGATTCCACGCTCACCAAACAACCTTCTGATGATGACCTGGTTTCCTAGATAGTTTTCTTGTAGGAAAAAAGGGGATGATAACTAGAGTGAGCACAATGCCCAGTACCCAGTGAACAAAATTGAGAGCTTGGACAATGACAGCCAGTCATGAGTGAGATGGATCCACTCTCAGTATCAATAGACTTGTGTTTCTGATCCTACAAAGGTGATAACTGGGCTCTGGGCCAAGGAGACTTTCCCATGTATAGGCTGCTCCACAGAGAGTCTAATGGAAGTCACCCAGCCTCTTCTGCTAGCACCTGACTTAGCCAGACTGCTTAGAGGCTTTGGTGACAGTGTTCCAATTATATTAACGGAAGCAATAGGCAGAGTCACACTTTTTCAAAACTTTGTTCTCCCTCTTAGCAAGAATGTCACTGTGTACCCTCATGTACGTTAGTTCCCAGGGTGTTCACAATGCCAGGACCTCTATTTCCTGTTAGACTTCTCTCTTCTCTCTTCTACCTGAGTCATTCTAGACTGCTGGTGATAGGCATGATAATCATAATTCTGGATTTTCTGGGACAGACCAGATTTCAAATATTCTGAACTTTAGCCTTGAACCATTAAAATATCCTCGGAATTGTAAGATTTCTGTGTCCAACTAACCTCTCCCATATTGCATTAACTCTGGGAAATAGCCCAAAACAATTTTTGTAAGATGATGTGTCCTTGATGTTGCTTTGGTTCTGAAAATCCTGTTATAAAAGATTCCTAAACTATGACACACACTTATCCCTGAGCTATTTCTAACTCAATCACTTGGGCTTTTATATTTAGCCAAAGGAGTCTTTTATTTGGACCAACTCAATATGCCTTTAGATTTACTGTATATCCTAAAGAATAAAACCTCTTGAATTGAAGCTCCATTATACCAAACTAAAATTTTTAAGAGAGACAGAAAGAAGAACCAAAAAAGACAATCCATTGTTCACAAAACACCAGGGGCCCAGGGGCCCCATTAAAATGGAGAGATTCTGGTGGCAGCTGTGGAGCTGTCCACTGGGGAGGTGCTGACAATTTCCTGGAGTTAGATGGGGACTGCCTTCAAGAGTTTTGAAAGTCCCCTGCACACCCTTACCAGGACCCCATCCCTGGTAAAATGTAAAATACTGTGAACTTTAACTTTTAGGGAAATGTCCCCCAGTTGGAGTACGGAAGAAAGAATTGGCCTCCAAATTCTTCTGAATCTTTTCACTTCACTCACATATACAGACAAAACATCTGCCCAGGACCCTTTTTCTGATTCTGAACATTCTGTGTAATGAGTGCTGTAGATATCTCCAGGGGATCTTGCAGTCTTTACAGATCCTGATTCTGGAAGAACTACGGGGAAAACAAGACCAGCAGTTTGCTGTGGTCCCAATCCCTTGCCCACACCCTAACATTACCTTTCTTCTCCCTCTTCTACACTACAAACAAGGACCTGAGTCCCTACTACTTCATAGTTTTTGCAGAAAAATGTTGATTTCCTTTGATACATATGGTAGACTGGTTGACTCTGAACAAGTCCCTCTTCTGCTCTAAGACTGGTCTTCTCCTGTGTAAGATGAGAAATTCTAGTAGCTCACAGGCTCTTGCTGCCTCCTGCCTCTGGCAATCTTTCCTCCTCACCTCAGTCATACACCTCTCCCTGCCAAGCTACTCAGAGCCTCCTTCCTGCCACTCTGAGCTCCCCAGCACTAAGGACCCTGATGTGATCTCTGAGAGCAGAGACCTAAAGTGGGATCACCATGGGTATTGGGGCATTGGATGAACTTGAAAGCCTTCATCCTGGAGCATGGAGATGTGTGACAAAAGGAAAGAAACCCTAAGTGTCAGGGGAAATCCAGGAGCATTGTCTCCTCCTTCTTAAGATATTAAAAAAAAATTATAAAAATGATACATGCTTAATATAAAAAACTCAAACAATATTGTTGAATACAAAGAAAATATTTTAAAATACTCAGTATCCCACCCCTGCAAAATAACCGTGGCTAACACAAGGGGGCATCATTGCTGATATCTCTCTTTTTCTATGTACAAAGAGGACAGACCAGTAACTAAGAGAGAACAAATAGATGCATTGATAGATGAATATTAAGAAATGATTTAAATGATTTATAAAGGGATCAGACTTTACATGTTATTTCATAAAAGGTACCAAAAATTGATATACCTTAAATTTAAGAAAAGACAAAAACATTAATGTAAATCTAACAGGATTTTTAACTTGGTTTATTCTCCAAAAGAGATACTGTTTTTCAAAGATATACCTGCAAGGTTAAGAAAGTTTATTATGAAAAATATTGAGAGACTGGAGTCATCTTTTTAACCTGCTCCAATTTTAGGCACTATCAGTGCCCTGGCTGTTATACAAGATAAGGAAATCAGCACTCTTACATCTCCCCTCCCCCATTTCTCACATTTTATGAGTAATACTGGGTTTTTCTATTTTTGTCTCTTAACGTGAGTCATTGTCAGTGCCTATGATCAAGATTATTAATGTGC
Source organism: Galagoides demidoff (assembly GCA_963574575.1). Classification (NCBI taxonomy): domain Eukaryota; kingdom Metazoa; phylum Chordata; class Mammalia; order Primates; family Galagidae; genus Galagoides; species Galagoides demidoff. Next base: position 24,285 of record CAUYQV010190454.1, on the reverse strand, counting down.
ATGTAATAGAGAAACGTGATGACATGAATGTCTGTTATAGACACAAAAGAATAGCAAAAAATGAGAAAAATTAAAAATTTTATCTGGCTACATAAAAGGAATAATAATTCAACTATTTATGTGAACTACTGTGACCTGACATGCCTAATTACTGGGCATCACAATAATAATTACCTTGTGAATATGATTATCTTCAAATGTCACATTTAAAAAATAATAGTAAAGTTAAATGGGTAGACAGACTGGATTATCTCTGAGGCTTTTGCAGTGCAGTGACTTCTGAAATTCATTTTCCGGAAGATCTCCTGAAGGGATGACTATTGAAGCTCAGGGAAAACATGTCCTATCCCATAGCAGAACCACACTTGATAATAATCACAATAATTTCTAGCATTACTGAGCAGTCACTGTCTGCCAGGCACAGACTTAAGTACTTTACATATACTGACTCAGTTAGTCTCCCAGCATTCCATTGAGGGATATAATATGTCCTTAATTTTATTTATTTATTTATTTTATTTCAGATTAATACGAAGGTATAAATGTTTAGGTTACATTATTTTCAATTCTAAGGTAAAGTTGAAGTTGTAGTTGAACCCTTCACTCAAGCGACGTGCTGACCACCCACACAGCACATTAGGTGTGATCCCACCAATTGCCCTCCCTCTTCCTTCCCTCCCTCTTCTCCTCTCCCCCTTGCTAAACTATACTTGTGTTTTTCCTGAAACCAATATATGAAGAACTACATGCCCACATGAATGTCCTTAATTTTAAATTCAAGGAAACTGAGGCAGAGTAATTAAGTAATGCACAAGCTCCCACAACTAGTAAGTTAAAAACCTCAAATATTTACCATCCATAGCAGAGCTGGAGTGTGAATACAGTTTCCCTGATCTCAGTAACTCACTTGCTACATGGCCTTGGATTAATTATTCATCCTGGGTCATAGAGTCTTCCATAAACTAGGAGCTAATAAGTGCTTCCTGCCCATCACCCAGGGTTTCACTGAGAATCAAATAAGCAGTGCCTGGAGCTCTCTGTACAGCAGTGTTATTATCTTCTTTCCCTCCAGAAGCCACCATGGCGTACAGCCAGTGGCCTTGGTCAGGTCTTGGGCAGGAATTGGCCTCTGCTGATGAGAAAAATATTACCATGAGTCCACAAAAACAAAATAGTCCTCCTGCCAGAAGACAATTAGATGGGTGGGCAGGGAGTTCCAATGGCTGTGAACATTTTACCAAGTTTGTGTTCAGGGTGAATTCCAGTGAGACACTATTTGTTCATAAGATCCATCATCAAACTACTATTTGAGAGCAGAAGTCATGCATGGAGGGACTATCAAGAGAGCCACTGACTGGTGTCTCCACTTTTGGCCAGCTCTCTCTCGGGCCCTCAGGACACACTTGTCCTCCCCTGGAGCAGACAGTTTTGGCCCGGGTATGCTACCAACCTCCGAATGTGACACCAGAAAGGTGAAGGCCAGAGAAAAGACACTTTAAAATTCAAGCAGCGAGAAGGAGGAGGCAACTAGTCAAGTATTTAGAGTCCTGGGAGCCCTGGAAGACAGAAAAGCTGACTTCTGGCCTTGACCCAAAACCACGACCTTGGGCAAGTCCCTTCTCTTCTCGGGGGTTTTTGTTTTCCCATCTGTACTACAAGGGCTTCCTGGATGCTTTCCCAAAGCCCTTCTACCTCTTCTACCCTCATCTCATGCTGACTATTCTAGGGAGAGGTGAAGCAGAAATATGACTGGCTGTGATTTATCTGGGAGATTTCCAGAGAAAGAGAGATCAAGCAGGAATCTGGAGACCACAGACTAAGACACACTGCAGTTTGAGAACCCTTGGCTGATGATGCAAAGTTCTAAAGCCACAGCAGCTGGTTTGTAGGGAAAAAAGGGGTAGCATCTGGGGACAGGGGTTTTAACAAATGTTTGCCAGGATCCTCTATTACATGTAGAGAGACAGAGTGAAAAGAGAAGCTACAGAAGCTCCCCCAAATGAATAAGATACGGTGTCTGCCCTCCTAGGGAATTATAATCTAGGATAAAAGACAGTGGTGTACTAAGCTAAGAGGTGGGTGAAGGGGTCTGAACTAGGGCTGTTTGCACTTACCATGGGATGCAACAGGAGCCACTTTTAAGTCCTGCGCTAGGTGTAACATGGTCAAAGATCAAAGAGAGGGTCCTCCCTGGTCTGGGGGTAGAAAAGCTGGTTAGGCAGAAGGGAAGCTCTTAAATAGCATCCCCGGAGCCTTGGGAAAGAGGAGAGAGCTCCAGAAGGCCTGGGAACACTCTGATTACCCACCTCTATGTCAAGGCCTGTTCTTCGAAAAGACTTTCATTTCTTAATGGGCAAAAAACAAGGGCCACAGCTCCCCTCCCAACTGCCCATCCTCCAGCATCTAAGCCCTCATACCTTTTGAAAGAAGCCAAGAGATTCTCAGTCTCATTCCCAGACTTATTTCTGAGAGCTGCCCAAGGTCCCACCTACCAGGGACCCTGCAGCTGCAGCTGGTCAGGAGCAGAAAGGAGGTGAGATCTTCCCCCTGGATCACCAGGTTCGTGGTGCTGCCTCTGCCTTGCTGTCTTTCCCTGCTCTGCTGCCAATCCAGTGTGTATCCCAAACAGACAGGAACAAGGGCAGCTCATCTGGGACTTTGACTCAGCCCTGGGATGATGTCTACAATGCCAGGGGACCCATGCATTCGAGCCTCCATTCTGAACAAACCCGAGTATTCTCTGTGACCCAGGACTTTGTAAAGGTGACAAAAGATCATTTGAAAGACCTGAAGCCACTCTGTTCTATTGACCATGCAACACTGTTTATTAACTATACAAGGGCTGTCCAGAAAGGACCCAACCATTCTTAATACTATTTTTCATATTGCATGCCTGGATACTTTCTGAACACACACTCTCTCAGGCACACACACATATAAGCACGTGCATACATAAACACACATACACACACATATATTCACATATGTATATATGTGATGACTATGAATGAGTACAGTCATGGCCACTTAGGGGCCTAGGATTAACTGCCAATCCCTCCTCATCAGAATGGAACTGGCTATAGGTAGAGTTTCTGTGATGGCCTTTTCTGGTCGTCTTCTGGCTGGATCTGCCTGCACATCATTCCCCCCTCTTGTCCATCCTGATGAACCACATCTCATGCAGACCCACACCAAACTCAATAGATAGTCACTTCCTTCTACAGATCCCATTTACTAACTGATAATAATCTACCATCTCTTTTTTTTTTTCTTTTTTGATTGTGGTAGAAAAAAAAACATAAAAATTTACCCTCTTAACCATTTTTAACTATACAGTTAGATAATGTTCAGTATATTTGCCTTGTTTTTCCCCATCACCCTTTTGCAATTGCCTAAAAGTCCTGACATTGACAGAGTCCTCATTTGTTATGATTAAACATCTTCCAGGAATTTGACTCCTCTTTGCTACTGCACAGATCTATGCAGAGCTGAAGTGCAGGAGGTTCATACTTTACCTCAAATGCACTCTTCTAATGGCTATTATAAATTATCTGCACATTTTGCTGACTCTCTGGAGAAAAGCAGATCAGTTTTCTGTAGCCAAGGGTCTTGGACTGGGCAGTGGCATGGCTCTCTTCCAGAGGATTAGTCTAGGAAGAGCCATATCTACATGTGCTCATGAGACAAGAGGAGTTGAGTTCTCTGCATCAGATGAGAGCACCAAAGAACTGCACCTTTAAGATTAGTAGATGCCTGGAGGTAGTAGTTGGGAGAAGAATGTTATGTAAGGTCAAGTTCCTCCATCTGAGAAATGGGAATAATATCCATCCTAAAGATTATGTCAAAGCTTGAAAGATATGATGATAATGAACTATTTACTTTGGAGTCAGATATGTAGGACATGGTAAGGGCTTTTTTAAGTTTAATATTTCAAATTCATTTTTGTTTTGCAATACACTACTTAATATGTCCACTTTAAAACTTTTATTTATTTTTAAATGGACAAATCAAAATTATATATGTTCATGGTGTACATGATGTTTTACATATGTAAATAAATATTTTGAAATGGCTAACTCACACTAATTTACATAACCATTACCTCACATATGAGAGGACTTTAAAAACTTCATGGAAAATGCATATTATGAAAAAAACTATGCATGGATTTTAAAATGCTTTGGCATCAAAATAAACTCATACTAACTTGATATAAACTGTCTTAATAGGACCTAGGTCAAGGCACTAAGATGGATAAGACATCAGTTTGAAAAGGACCCCTATCGGAGCAACATGAATTCAGCTAAAATTGAAGCATTAACAAACATCAACTTTATGGTAAAGCTTAAGGGATTGATGCTTTACAAGTCATTTATAGGAATAATACCCCTCAAAATGTAGTTTACCAATGGATAACTCATTTTAAGAAGGGATGAGAGGATGTTGAAGATGAAACCTACAGCATCAGACAATCCACAGCAATTTGCAAGGAAAAATATTAATCTTGCTCATGCCCTAATTGAAGAGGACCAATGATTAACAGAATAAATAGCCAACCCCACAGACATATCAATTGGGTCAGCCTACACAATTAGGACTGAAAAATCAAAATTGAGAAAACTTTCCACTTGATGGATGCCAAAACCATTGCGCCCAGATCAACTGCAGATAAGAGTTGAGCTTTCATTGAAAATTTTAAAGTGGGATCAAGATCCTGAAGCATTTTTCTTAAGAATTGTAACATGAAATGAAATATGGCTTCACCGGGATGATCCTAAAGACAAAACACAATCAAAACAATGGCTACCAGGAGCTGGAAGTGGTCCAGTTAAAATGAAGGCAAGAGCAAGGTCATGGAGCAAAGGTCATGGCAATGGTTTTTTTGGATGCTCAAGGCATTTTACTTGTTGACTTTTTGGAGGGCCAAAGAATGATAACATCTGCTTATTTTAAGAGTGTTTGGAGAAAGTTAGCCAAAACTTTAGTAGAAAAATGCCCAAGAAAGCGTCACGGAGTCATTCTCCACTCCAACAATGCTCCTTCTTTCAACAAGGGAAATTTGGGGAGTGTTTTACAGGAAATCATTAGGCATCTACCTTAAAGTCCTGGCTTGGCTCCTTCTAACTCATTTTTGCTTTCAATCTTAAAAGTCTTTAAAGAGCACCCATTTTTTTTTCAGTTAATAATGTAAAACAGACCATATTGGCATGATGAAATTCCCAGGACCCTCAATTCTCTAGGGACAGGCTGAAATGGCTGATATCATTGCTTACAAAAGTGTCTTGAATTTGATGGAGACTGTATTGAGAAATAAAGTTTACTTTTTTATTTTTATCTTTTAATTCCATTTTATCCACAAACTTTGTGAAGTCTCATATTTACCTTTTTTTTTTTTGGTATGGTAAGAACACTTGAAATCTACTTTCTAAGCAATTTTTAAATATGGAATACATTGTAATTAACTGTAGCTACCTACCATGTGGAACAATAAATCTCTCAAACTTATTCCCCCTAACTGAAATCTTATCCTTTAACCAATATCTCCCAGATTCCCCTAACCTTGTGGTAAATGCTTAATAAGTGAAAAAACAGTATTTGCTGTTGTTACTATTATTGGACCCCAAATTTCCCCCAATCCCTGCAAGCCTATGAGCACACGCAAAGATGCTTTAATAGTAATAGTTCTGATCTTACTGACTAATGTTCTCCTTAATAACTTAGGCCCTCCCACCTATGTAATGAGATCTATATCTCTCATAAGGGATATCTTTACCCATGAGTATATCCCCTCTGGGGCATCCACTGCTCCCAGGGCCCCAGTTTTTGATGCTACTTCTTGTACCCAGCACTACTAGAGATGTATAAGACCTTCTTGATGTCACTCAGGCTCTCTCCTTGTGTGTCACATCCAGCAAAAGTATCCCAAATAAAGGGGAAGGTGCTCAAATGTTTTACATTCTTTGTAAAATGCTCTTTGTTTTTACTTAAACTCCCTTCTCAGCACAAGACAGACTTAAGTGAGTCTCTTAAGACTGGATCAAGAGACATTTCTGAGGGATAGGCACCAATCTGTGTGCACATTTCCCACCTTGGTGGAGTGATGTCCCTCAGCAACCATGCACAGAAGTATCTTGGAAGGTGACCTTCAGGTCACCAGCCACAGAGGCCAAATCTGTCCACTAAAGCAAGGGATAGGATCTAGGCCAAGCAGAGACCTAGCATCATTATTCTACTGGACTTTGACATCCCAAACACAGTCTCCCAAACACCTGTCCTGTATTCATTATTTACTGGTGCATAGAGTTATTCCAAACATAATAGCTAAAAACAACAAACATTTATTAGGGGTCAGGAATTCAGGAGTGGCCTTAGAGGCAATACTGGCTCCAGCATGTTTGTGCTGGAGGGGCTGGGAGGCATTCTGGTGGGCAGGGAAGCCAGAAGTCTTGTTTTGCATTCTCATGTCCAACAACTGCTTGGGTTGGAGCTGGTTTAGTTACTGGCCATTCCTAAGGACGCCATTTGCTCACTCACTCACAGATTAGGAAATATCCATGGGTTGTCAACAGGACTCCATCCTCAAGGCCCCAAATGTCTCCTCTTTGATGATGAAGGAAGGTGGGCTCCTCTCAGGCAAGACTGTAGGGTCAGGAATTCAGAGTGGCTTTGGCAGTGTGGCTCTAGCTCAGGGTCTCCCTGGAGTTGCCATCTGAGGCTTCACTGGCTCTGGAGGGTCTACTTTCAAGCTCACTCACATGGCTGCAGAGAGTGGGCTTTATTTTCCATAGTTTGTCATGATGTGCCTTCCCCCAAAGTGAATTATCAGGAGAAACAGTGACCAACACAGATACTGTAATACTTTATAACCTAATCTTGGAAGTGACACGCCATCATTTCTGCCCTGTCCTATTGATTGCACACACCCAAAGTGGGAGAGGGCTACCAAGAGTGTGAAGACCAGAAGGTGGGGATCCCCGAGGGCCACCGTGGAAGCTGGCCACCATACATCCTCTGCCCTCTCTGCCTCTGTCCTCTACCTCCCTTCTGCTCTGGAGAAACACCCAAGGGCTTAAAGACGTCTTTGAACGGCGTTCCTGTGGAACTGAGTTCCACTCTCATTCTAAGCGCCTCTGCCATCAACGGACAGACGTGGCGGGTAGAGGGCAGCAGAGAGCAGGAGGCAGAAGCCCGGGAGGCTCTGAAGATCGCTGCGGGCTGGTGGAGGAAGTGGGAGGGGCACGTGGAGAACCTCCGGCTGCCAAGGAAATCCCCTCCCTTGGGTTCAAGCAGAGGCCAGTTTAGGTTGAACCATAAATGCCAGGGGAGCACGTTGGGAAGTCGGACCAGAGAAGCAGAGCGATGCCAGAGACAACACCACCGAGAGTCAGGGAGAGAGCCGGGAACATGCTGGAGGTCACCCGGGGCCCGGGAGCAGATCTGAACACAGGCCAGCCCTGTTCTCCCCAGGCCGGGAGTGCAGAGAAGAATGTGGACAAAAGAGCAAAGAAGAAAAACTACTTGGTTCATTTTATGAGGTTAACATAACCCTGATAACAAAACCTGTCAAGAACAGCACATACGCGAAAAGAAACAACAGACTAGTCTTACTTGTGAATGTGGACAGAAAAAAAATCTGAAAAAAGAATTAGCGAACTGAATCAAACACGTTAAAAAAAATAATTCATGACAGTGAAGCAAGATGTATTCTAGCAGCGTAAAGATGAAGATTAGGAAATGTATTAAAATTAAAAAGCTCACCCATAAGAAAACAAATCACCCAAACATATATTCTGCAAAGCACTTGCTAAAATTCTACATCCATTTCTGTCGGGTTTTTTAAAAACGGAAATACTATAAGTTGTTCCATTAAAATTAGCAGCCAAAAAAAGATGCTAAATCTCACCATTATGATTTAATACTGTTCTAGGAGTTAAGGTCAATATTAAAAAGGCAGGAATGAAGCAGGCACAAGATGTGTCAAGAAAACAAAATTATTATTATTTATTGGTGCTGTATCTTCATTGTCAGTGCTTTATGTTAAAATTCCAAGATAACTTCCAGAAATAAAATAGTAAAAAAAAGCTTAAAAAATTGCTAATAATAAAAAGAAATGTAAATTAAAACAATAGACAGTATAAGTGGTTTGCCACCTAGAATACTCACATTTAAAAAGTTTGAAAACATAATGTTGATCAGGGCATTGGTAAATAGGCAAATAGGCATCCTCAAATATGCTGACGGTATTTTGGGGGGAGGGGATCCTGTTTCTTCTCTACTCTCACCATTTTTCTGGCCACCATTATTTGTGTGCGTTTTTCCCATACCAAGCAATTCTCTAATTCTCGGTGAACACTAATTGGGTATCCTACAATTTAACTCAATTGTGACACCACCTGTCCAGAGTTCGTTCAGATCCACAGGTTAGGGGCTCAGTCCCATAAGACTGTCCCCCACTTCAGACACCAATTGCAGGGAGTAGGTCCTGGGTTACCTACAGTTCTGTCCAGTTTGGCCACAAATTGGGGGTTTCCACAACCCCCTTCCCAGGCTTGATTTGCTATGATGACTCATAGAATTCAGGAACACACTTAAGTTTACTGGCTTATTATATAATAAAGGATACAAATGAACACCCAGATGAAGAGGTACACAGGGTGAGGTCTGAAAGTGGGCCAAGCACAGGATCTTCTGTCCCTGAGGAGTTGGGGTGTACCACCCTCCCACCACGTGGATGTGTTCACCCACCCAGAAGTTCTCCAAACTATGTACTTTATGGATTTTTATGGAGGCTTCATCATGTAGGCATTATCAATTATTACGTCAATCTCTGGCTCCTCACCCCTCCCTGGAGATGGGAGGTGGGGCTGAAAGTTCCCAAGTTCCTAAAAATAATTTGGTCTTTCTGGTGACCAGCTCTCATCCAGGAGCCCACCAAGACACATTTCATCGTTCCTACGACCTTCTCCCTTAGGAAATTACAAGGGTTTTAGGAGCTCAGGAACCAGGGGCAGAGGCTAACATTTACACATATATTTCATATTATTTCACAGCATTAAATACTGGTACATTCTTTATGGAAAGCAATTTGGCCATATTTAAAATTATAAATGCACAAGCCTTTTGGTCTGGCAGTTCCTCTTTTAGGAATTAGTCCTATAGATATCCTTGTATCTATGTAAAAAAAAAGTGTAAGTAATGTTATTTTTTAGAAATGACCTACATAATCACCAATAGGAATTTGTTCAATAAATTGAGGTATCCATCAGATGATATACTATGCAGCTCTAAAAAAGAATGAGGAGGGCCAGGCACAGTGGCTCACACCTGTAATCCTAGCACTCTGGGAGACCGAGGCCAGCGGATTGCTTGAGCTCAGGAGTTCAAGACCAGCCTGAGCCAGAGTGAGACCCCTATCTCTAAAAAATAGCCACGTGTTATAGCAGGTGCCTATAGTCCCAGCTACTCAGGAGGCTGAGGCAAGAGAATCACTGGAGACTAAGAGTTTGAAGTTGCTGCAAGCTATGACACCATGGCACTCTACCCAAGAGTGACTAAGACTCTTTCTCCAAAAAATAATAACAATAATAATAATAATAATGAGGAAGCCTATTATATTTTAAATGGAGTGAGCTCCAAGGTATAATGTCAAATGAAAAAGCAACATATATATAAGACTGTGCATAGTTTGTTACCATTTGTATATACAGTGGACCCACCATAGTTGACCACTCTTCTACATTGATCAAAGCATAACTATCAGTACAGTAGTCCTAATTCCTTATGTTGACTACATCTGTATGTTGACTAATTTGTTGCAGTCCCTTGGGTGGTCAACTTACAGAGGTTCTACCATATATATTTTTAAAATAAGAAAGAAAAATGAGGCTTGGCGCCTGTGGCTCAATCGGCTAAGGCGCCAGCCACATACACCTAAGGTGGCGGGTTCAAATCCCCAGCCCGGGCCTGCCAAACAACAATGACGGCTGCAACCAAAAAATGGCCAGGTGTTGTGGCGGGCGCCTGTGGTCCCAGCTGCTTGGGAGGCGGAGGCAGAAGACTCGCTTGAGCCCAGGAGTTGGAGGTTGCTATGAGCTGTCATGCCATGGCACTCTACCCAGGGGGATAGCTTGAGGCTCAGTCTCAAAAAAAAAAAAAAAAAAAGAAAGAAAGAAAAATGATATTTATATATTTACTACTTTGCACATAAAATATCTATGAATGGATCCACAAAAATACCAGTAACATTTATTAACTCTGTGTATACTTTCTTCTATAATTGGGGTATTAAGCCAAGTAAATATATTACCTGTTAATAAGTACATTTAATTTTAAGAAAGAAAAACTGGGGAAAGTGTTTACAAAAGTACAGAAGATTCTTTGCTTCACCAAATATAAAATGTATTTTTAAAATACTATTATTAAACATCAGACATCCTTAACGTGCTGGCAAAAGTACTGACAAATACACAAATTAGTAACTTAACACTTAAAGAAAATATCAAAAATTAATGGGGAAAGGTCAAATTATTGATTCAGTGAAAGATGTTGAGAAAAATAGCTCTTTAGCAAAAAGTTATATTCTCACTTGGTACCATACACTCATGTGAATTTCAGATTATATAAAATTTTAAATATATAAAACAAAACTATGTAAAAACTAGATGAGATATATGTGGGCAGTTAACTGATCTTCAGATATCAATAATTTTCTGTTCCAAATGTTAAGTCAACCTTCCATTCCCAGAATAAATCCAACTTGGTCATAATATATTTTCTTTTTCAGATGCTGTTGGTTTCAAATTGCCAAAATATGAAGACCTTCTTTGCCTCATGAGATACTGGTCTTTAGTTTTTTGGTGTTATCTTTGTCTGGTTGTGGTGTCAGGTTAATGCTGACCTCCTAAAACAAGTTGGATAGTGTTTCTCCTCTATTTTTTAAGTGAGTTTGTACAGAATTGGTATTCCACTCTAGTGTCTGACAGAATTCACCCATTACGCTTAGTTGTTCATAATACCCTTGTTTTTTGATTATCTTCAGGAGCTGCAGTGAAGTCTCCTTTTCATTCTTAATGCTGGAAATTTCTGTCTTTCTCTCGGTTTTTCTCTCTTTCATTAGCCTGCTAAAAGGCTTATCAGTTTTATGGGTTTTTCAAAGAACACGTTTTCAATGAATGAAACAAGTTTTCATTTTCCCATTAATTTTTGATATTTTCTTTGTTATGTGTTAGAAACTCAATAATAAACTTGAGTTTATTATTTTCCTGTGTTTTTGTTCATTGATTTCCATTCTTAGTCATTTCCTTACATCTTAGTTTATGTTTAATTTACTCTTTTTCTAGTTTTTCATTTAAGATAGAAGCTTAGATCATTGATTTTTAGGCAATTTTTCACAATATAAACATTTAAAGCTGAATTTATTTGAAAGCACTGCTTTAGCCTCATACCACCAATTCTGCTTTGCTGTGTTTTCATTTTCATTCAGTTCAAAAATTATAATTTCCCTTCTTTGGCCCATGGGTTATTTAAAAAAATGTCATTTAATTCTAAATATTTGTGGATTTCCTAGTTATCCACAAATAGCTTGGATAACTGCTATTGTTTTCTAATTTAATTCATTTTTAGTGAGAGAACACACTCTATGTCATTTCAATGGGTTTTTTTTTTCTTTCAATTTATTGAGACTTATTTTATGGTCCATAATGTGTGTTCTATCTCGGTGAATGTTCCACATGCACTTAAAAAGAATGTGTGTTCTGTTGTCTTTGGGTGTTAATGTTCTATAAATGTCAATTAGGTCAGATGGTAGATAGGGTTCAAGCCTTCTATGTTTTTACTGGTTACGTCTGTTCTAGCAATTTCTAAGAATGGAGTGTTGAACTATAATGGGAATCTGTCCATTTTTCCTTTCAGTTTTATCAGTTTTTGATTCATATATTTTGAAACTCTATTATGTGTACATACATTTAAAATCTTCTTGATTAATTCACCTTTTCATCATTGGAAAATATCCCTCATTATCCTTGGTAATATTTCTTGTCCTGAAACCTACTTTGCTTGATATTAGTATAGCCACCCCACTTTTCTGAGTATAAGGGTTTTCAATGTGTATCTTTTTCTGTCCTAATTTTTAACCCATCTGTGTCTCTGTATCTAAAGTGGGTTTCTTGGCTTGGTGCCTGTACTCAGTGGCTACGGTGCCAGCCCCCTACACTGGAGCTGGCAGGTTCGAATATAGCCCAGGCCTGCCAAACAACAGTGACAACTACAACCAAAAAATAGGCAGATGTTGTGGTGGGCACCCAGCTACTCAGGAGGCTGAGGCAAGAGAATCGCTTAAGCCTAAGAGTTGAAGGTTGCTGTGAGCTGTGACACCATGGTACTCTACATAGGGCGACATAGTGAGACTCTGTCTCTAAATAAATAAATGAATAGATAAATAAATAAATAAAGTGGGTTTCTTGTAGACAACACAAAATTGGTGGGTCTCTGCTCTTAGTAGGAAGGTCTGGGGACATTTTTGCTTAATATAATTGTCAATATGATTAGGTTTAGCTTATCATCTCACTGTTTGTTTTTTACTTGTCCCATTTGTTCCTTCTTGTTCTCTTTTTTTCTGTGGATTACTTGCTTGTTCTGAAAGTATTCCATTTTATCTGCTCTTATTTCAATTTTTTTAACTGCACTGAGGTGTTTGGATTTTTTGTTTTTGCAGGGTTTGTTCTGCCTTTGGCTTTGTTTCTAGTAGTTGCATCATGTTTCAGATAGGCATATTTATCCTACCACAGTCTACCTTCAAATAATACTGCACCATTTCATGTGTAAGAGCTCGCTACAATATACTCCTCTTTACTCTTCCTGGCTTTTGTGCTACGGCGGTGATACATTTTACTTCTACATATGTTATGAGCACTATAAAGCATTGTTATTTTTTTAACAATGAATTACCTTTTAAGAAAAATTTAAAATTAAAAATTCTTGTATAAATACTGACATTTACCATTTCTTCTACTTTGCTTTCCTTTGTGTAGCTCTAAGTTTCCAGGTTGTATATATTTTTTCAAATTTCAGATTAACATGAGGTACCTACAATTACATCACATACTTTGCTTTTGTTAGGTTTAAGTCCAAGTTATAATTATGTTCTTCACCCAGGAAGTGTTCCATAGACTCGTGCAATGTACCCATTGGGTGGGAACTTACACACATGTGAATTTAACTGAGTTTCTCTCTTGTGTATGTAGTTGTTAATCTACTAGTTTCTTTATTTTTATTTTATTTTATTTTTTTGTAGGCAGGGGGTCTTACTCTTGCTCAGGCTGGCCTCAAACCCCTAAGCTCAAGCAATCCACTCACCTCAGCCTCCCAAAGTGCTAAGATTACAGGTGTGAATCACCATGCCCAGCTACTAGTTTCAATTTAGTGCTGAGTATATGCGGTGCTTGTTTTTCCATTCTTGTGACACTTCCTTTAGCAAAATGTTCTCCAAATCCTTCCAGGTTGCTACAAAAGATACAAACTCTCCATCTTTTATGGCTGAATAGTATTCCATGGTATACATATACCACAATTTATTAATCCATTCATGTGTTGAAGGGGTCTTGGGTTGTTTCCCACATCATTGTGATTGTGCTGCTATAAACATTTGAGTGCAAATGTCCTTACTGTAAAACATCTTCTTTTTTGGGGGGTAGATAGTAATGGGATTGCAGGATCAATGGAAAGTCTACTTTTAGTTTTTTGGGGAATGGCCATCTTTCTTTCTATAGAAACCGTGCTAGTTTGCAGTACCAACAACACTGCATGAGTGTTCTCTTCTCTCTGCACCCACACCAGCATCTTTTGCTTGGCACCTTGTGATGTGGGCCATTCTCACTGCGGTTAGGTGATATCTCACCTAATGTTTTGATTTGCATTTATATGATAATTAGAGATAATGAACATTTTTTCATGTGTTTGTTGGCCATTCATCTGTCCTCATGAGAAAAGTTTCTGTCCATGTCTTTTGCCCAGTTTTTGATGAGGTTAGTTGCTCTTCTTGATTTGCTTGGGTTCTTTATAGAGTCTGGTCATTAGCTCTTTGTCCAGTTCATAGGATAAAAATATCTTCTCCCATTCTGAAGGGTTTCTCTTTGTTTTGTTGATTGTGTTCTTGATCAGGAGAATAAATCTTACTTATTTTTGTTATTGTTGTGATTGCCAATGGCGTCTTTTTCACAAATTGTTTCCCTAGGCCAATAAGATTAAGAGTTTTTCCCACACTTTCTTCTATGGTTTGTATAGTTTCATGTCTTAGATTTAAATCTTTTATCCATTGTAAGTTAATTTTTGTAAGTGGTCAGAAGCTTAGGTTATAGTATTTCTTTCTTTCTTTTTTTTTTTTTTTTTTTTTTTGCAGTTTTTGGCCTAGGCTGGGTTTGAACCCACCACCTCCAGCATATGGGGTTGGTGACCTACTCCTTTGAGCCACAGGCACCACCCTAGATAGCTTTCACTGCTCTGTTTTCCTCACTGATCTTTTCTGCAGTGTCCAATGTGCCTTAGACCCATTCAGGGAATTTTTCACTTTGTATATTGTATTTGTCAACTTTGGGATTTCTACTCACTCTTTTTAATATTTATTATTTCCCATAGCCGGGTGTTGTGGCAGGCACCTATAGTCCCAGCTACTTGGGAAGCTGAGGCAAGATAGTTTGAGGTTGAGGATAGAGACCCCATGGCACTCTACCCAGGGCAATATAATGAGACTCTGTCTCAGAAAAAAAAAATTATTACTTCCTTTTTCATTATGCTCATGTTGTTATTTAAATACTTGAGCATATTTACAAAAAGTGTTTTAAAGTTCTTTCTCGGTAATTCCATTATTTCTGTAATATCTACGTTTGTTTCTATTGACTGAATCTTCTGTTTATGGGTCAGAGTTTCTTTCTTCTCAAAACTAATCACTTTTTGGATGCTAAGCACTATAAATGCTGTGTTGTTACATGTCTTTCAACATAAGTAACTTTGAACTCTGGAACAAAAAAAGGATAGTAGGGGAAAATGGGTGAGATCCAAAGTCTGTAGTTTAGTTAATAACCTTGTTAATTTCTTAGTTTTGACAAATGCACTATGGTTAGGACACCAGGGTAAGCTAGGTGAAGGTTATACAGGAATTCTCTGTACTCCCTTGGTAACTTTTCTGTAAATCTAAAATTATTCCCTAATCAAAATATTATGTTTTTTAATTCTTCCATTTCTCCTACTGTTTATCTTAAAGCATTATGTGTCACGTTTTCCCCATGCATTTTCATCTAATCCAGTCTTCATTTCTAAAATGATTTTTCCTGTCATTTCTAATTCTTTTGTTCTATCATCTCATTTTCCAGTTTTCTAATTCTAATTCATGTTGCTCTTTGATCTCTTGAACATGTCTCTCTAGGAATGCGTGCTTTCATTGCCTGTTTCTTTTCCTCATAGATGTGGTGATCTTGCTACTTCTCTGTTGTTTGATGGGCTGTGAGGATTTTTGTTGCTTTTCAAGTAGCTTTTATAATCTCACAGAGCTCCCTCTTGGTTTGTTTTCATGTATTGTCAAAAATGGCAGTCTGCATTCTAATATTAAAAAGTTTATACTTTTAAAGCTTTTTTCTTTTTTGAGATGTCCCAGTTCTTTTCTTCTTCTGTACTTTTATCTGAATCTCTCCTTAGTTTTTTTGTCCCTCTCATTCAATTCCAATTCCTCTCCTAGAAGGAAGAATTCCCTAGTGAGGGCCCTGTCTCTAAGTGGCACACCACACAGGGTTCAGTTTCAAGAGTTCAAGTTCAAAGAGACTAGAGTGCCCAGTTCCTTTAGGCCTTCCCACAGCCCTTTGTTCCCATCTGTTATTGGAGTGGACACACTCCTTGCACTTTCAGCTGATGCTCTCAAGTTGACCCTCTGTGCTTTCCATCATGTCTGATGTGTTCTCACAATTCCTTGGCTTGATCACAGGCCATTTTGCTTCCTGCTGGTTTCTCCCACACTGCCCATAATGCGTCTGTGGTTGTCTGTGTTTGTATGTTGTCACCTAGTTTTACTATAAAAGTTGCCCCCAGGTTTTTAGTTTTCTTAACTCGTTGCACCATCTTTTACATGGTGATTCAAGATTCATAAACTATCCTGGCCAGCCCCTACCATCTTTCCAGAATTCTAGCACTATGTATCATTTTTAAATCACAGCAGGGGGTGGGAAGATTTTCAAGTAACTTTATATTTTTTGTGGAATTTAACCACAGTGATTGGAACTTGGAAGAAATAAAGCGCTTGAGATGAAAAACGAATACCCAACACATTTGCACTAGTTATGTATGTAGAATTTTGTATATTGCTTTTGTGCTAAATTATTTATCATGGGTTCCTTATGTTTGGTACATAATCTTCACAGCTATGATTTAATGGTTGTGGAATATTCCACTGAGCAGATGTATCAAATGTACTCAGCCTGTCCCTTACTGTTGGACATGTGGGCTGTTTCCATTTTTCTGTTGCCTCAGATGATGCTATCATAAATACCTTTGCGTATTTGGCTTTTTGTTTGTGTTGAATTATTTTCTTGTGATAGAATCCCAAGAGTGGGACTACTGGGTCAGGGGTAGGAACATCTCTCTGGATCTGGCAATCTATAATCTGAAAATATGTTTTGGGAGTTATTTTTCTTATTATAAGGGAAAGGTTAAGGCTCAGTCATTAGTGGTAAGGATCACATGAGGGAACTAGGCCTGTTTCCCAGGATAACTGCTAATCTGCCCTGTCTCCCAGTCACCAGTCTTCCCTATTTGCTTCATTCAACTTTTGTCTTTTATTCATTTAACTAACGTTTATTAGGAGCCTATTACTATGTGTCAGGCACTGTGATGTCTGTCCGCCACACTGGAGTGAACTCCGGCACTATGTGCGGTGTTCTTATCAAGGACTGATCTAACACATGAGATGTAAAGGGGCCCAATTCAGATGTGCCCTGGGCTGTTCTCTCTGAAGATCACGAAGGTGCTGTGGCCTGTGCTCACCAGGGTGTTCCCTGGGCCCTCCTGTCGTGTCTGGGAGACTGTTGATGAAACCCTAAAACTTTTGCCTGGAAATAGCTGGTGTTAGCAACCTATCTCCCTCCACAGGTAGGTTTAGCCCCATTCTAGGGCAGATTTGAGAAGAAAAGGAAGGACTTAAGCAATTTCAACTGTACCAGTGGACCCACTTGCCCAGAAATAATCTTATTACCTTTATCTCAAAAGCTGGTATGCAAGGAATACCTCACTCCACCACACCTCCCCTTACATATTCCTCTGGTTCCTCTGTCTTCTGTCTCTCTTCTCTCTCCTCTGTTTTTTTTCTCCCTTCAATCTTTCCAAAGTCAGACATAAATTCCTTTTCCTCATCTTATGCAGAGAGGCTTTGAAAAGGAGAAGGCATTATACCTCCACTGCTTCTTTATCAAACTCTTTTTTTTCCAAACAAAGACACTGCCATCTGATGGAAGGATTCTAACACCAGATATTAAGGTAATTCAGAAAATTTTCCACCTCAATACACCTGTGCAAACAAAAAGTATACATGATTATTCTGATGCATAGTTCATGCTAGACCAAGCACTATGATTATCCTATTCAAAATGGCCTAATGACAAAGTTCTAGAACAGCCTGTCTGAAAGTGGCAGTAGTATGTCCTTGGCCACAGCAGTGCAGCTGAATCCCAGAACTGCGCCTGGGAAACTTGATTTGTCTTGTGGCCTTTGTAAGCATTTTATAAACTGTTGCTACAGGGAAGACACCAAAAGTAGGGAGCTACTTTTATATATGAGCCAAAAAGAAAGTTGTACAACTTTGACAACCAGAAAGTTTCAAGCTTTTTCAAAACTGTGTGGACTCTTAAGGTATTCTCAGGTTGCAAACTTTGGGCTAAAATATGATATCAATCTAGCTGCAAAAATTGGCATGAGAAAAAGTGAAATGGGCATTTCATGCGGTCACACCAGGTGACCAGGTGAGCGATGAAGCTTCAAGATATGTGCCTTAATTCCAGTTTCTACATAATGTGTAAAACAACAACCAGTTTATTATACTCAAGAATGATATGGGTCAGGAGTTCGGAAAGGACTTGACAAGGACATCTTGTATTTACTTACAACATCTGAGCCTCAGCTGGAAAGTCTCAAGGCTGAGGGTTCCTGAATGGCTGGATGTGAGAATTATCTGAAGGCTCTTTCACTCAGTTGTCTGGTATTTGACGATGGAACATCCAGATGGTCTCCTCATCTGGGCTTTGTCACAGCATGCAGTCAGGTTCTGTGATAAGCCTCTAAAACAATCCCCCATGATCCCTACCTGCTGGTATTCACAGCCTTGTATAATCCCATCCCCTTGATTAATTTGCCTCTAACCAACAACACTGAAGAGATATTTCTTCCATAATTAGATCACAAAAGAGTCTCATTCTCCACCCCACCCCTACCTTCTCTTTCTCTTTGATGAAGCAAGCTGCTATGTAGAGGAAGCTCTCATGGTAAGCCAAAGCCAGTGAGAAACCCTTTAAGAAATGAATCCAGCCAAAAACCACACAAGCAACCTTGGAAGATTCTCCTCCCTTCAAATTTTCAGATGACACTGCAGCCCTGACCAAAACTTTGTTTATGGCCTTGTGAAAGATCCTGAAGCAGAGTATCCAGATAAGCCATGGTCGCATTCCTGACTCAAAGACACAGTGCGATAGATAATAAATGTGTATTATCTTAAACTGCTAAGTTGTGGGGTGGTTTGTTACATAGCAAAAGATACCTAATACAAGTTCCAAGAGCAAGCATCTCACAAGCACCAGGCAGAAACTATATCAGAAATGACAATCACATAGCATTACTTCCCCCAAATTCACAAGCCTTCCCGGATTCAAGGAGTTGGAATACAGACCCCCAACCTTTACAAAGAGGAAAGTATAAGAACCCAGTATCATCATAGAAAGAGTATGTAAGTGGGGAGATATTGCCATGGCTATCTTTGGAGAACATAATCCACTGCCTCACTCTTTGACCTTTTCCTACAGCATGGCCTTATCAGCTCATGTGTAAATTTCAAGGAAGATTTATATCCTTTTGCTATTTGAAATCAAGGTTTTGTTTGCACTTCTTCTAAAATGTCTCTTCTGCTTTTATGAAATTCTCAAACAGGCCAGTTGTGGTGGCTCACACCTGTAATCTTAGCACTCTGGGAAGCCAAGGCCTGAGTGGATTGCCTGAGCTTAGGAGTTTGAAACCAGTCTCAGCAAGAGCAAGACTCTGTCTGTACTAAAAATAGAAAAACTAGCCAGGCACTGTGGCAGGCACCTGCAATCCCAGTTACTCGGGAGGCTGAGACAAGAGGATCACTTCAGCCTGAGAGTTTGAGGTTGCACTCAACCCCAAGGTGATTGAGACTCTGTCTCAAAAGAGAAAGGGCGGGGAAGAAATTCTCAAACAATTTATCAGCATGTCATAAGATAAACTGGAGTTTCCCCTACTGCAACCAGGGAGATCTCAGAACCTAATTTCCAAGAATGTAACTGACTATCTGAAGTACAAAATCCTCTCCACTTAAGAATGTCTCCTAATAAATTACAACACTGCTCTGGCTACACGTGCTGAAACATTCCAGTATTGCCCCACACTCCTTGACAGTTGAGGGGAAAAGGATGCTGAGTGAGGAGAATGTGGTAAGAGGAACTGAGGGACACTCAGGCCAGGCTCACTGCAGTGGGGTTTCAAGCACCCAGTAGACAGAATTTCTGATCAAGAAGGCATCTCAGAAACTGATGAATTCAGCTTACACTAGTATTAATGGTACCTACATTCAGTGAGACCTGATTGTAATTGTATGCCTTTTTATCTGAATAAAGTAGATATTAGTGTCCTGATATAATCGAAATATGTTGGGCTTCACCAGTTTATAAACTCATGCTTCTATTTAATGCCCTAGTTACTGTAGCTTGAGTCCTGCCCTACTTGATCTTAAGAAAGCCAAGTTTTTATCCAGATTCCCTGGGGAATGCTGACATGGTTCATCCATTTCCTCCGTATTTTCCATCTCTGCCAGCTGCCTGGCCCCACATGGTGGACTCCTATATCTCAACACCTGCTTCCTTACAACTTAGGAAGGGTTACAACTTTCCTAAGCCCTGAAGCTCTGCTTCAGCATGGGCTATACAGACCTCGCTATCATTTTCTCATTGTGATAGCACAAACTAGGCTGAAACTTCTTTTTTTCCTGTGGCAGAGTCTCTATCTGTCACAATCTGTGGCTAGAGTGCAGTGGCCTCATCATAGCTCACTACAACCTCAAATTCCCGGGCTCAAGTGATCTTCCTGCTTCAGCCTGCTAGTAGCTGGGACTACAGGATCCTGCTATCTTGCATGGCTAATTTTCTATTGTTTGTACAAATGGGGTTTCCCTCTTGCTCAGGGACCGACAGTGATGCTCCAGTCTCAGCCTTCTGAAGTGCTAGGATTACAGGGATGAACCACCACATCTGGCCTAGGCTAAGACTTTTAATAAGACATTTTAGGCTCGGCGCCTGTGGCTCAATCGGCTAAGGCGCCAGCCACGTGCACCTAGGGTGGCGGGTTCGAGTCCCCAGCCCGGGTCCGCCAAACAACAATGATGGCTGCAACCAAAAAATGGCCGGGCATTGTGGCGGGTGCCTGTGGTCCCAGCTGCTTGGGAGGCAGAGGCAGGAGACTCGCTTGAGCCCAGGAGTTGGAGGTTTCTGTGAGCTGTGATGCCATGGCACTCTACCCAGGGGGATAGCTTGAGGCTCCATCTCAAAAAAAAATAAATAATAATAAGACATTTTAAACTCTTGGAGAGAAGAGATGAGAATTATAACAGAGAGAAACTTAAAACCCAATAC
This sequence comes from Galagoides demidoff, assembly GCA_963574575.1. NCBI lineage: Eukaryota > Metazoa > Chordata > Mammalia > Primates > Galagidae > Galagoides > Galagoides demidoff. The sequence continues at coordinate 3,397 of CAUYQV010190454.1, read as the reverse complement.
TTGTGCTCAGATTCCCTCAGGTTTGTCTTCTATGTTCTTCTCTACTGCCACCCTGGAGCAAAGGCCAGCTGCCTCCCCACAGTGGGAATAACCTTGATGTCCCCAAATGCTCAAGGTTCAGGTAAAGGAGGCGGTTCTTTCCCCATATTCCAATTAGTTTAGAAGGCCTGTGTCCTTAGTCTTTACTTCCTGCCTTAGGCTTGATCTCATTGCACAAGGCCTGAGAATTGACATGCCTGTTTCAGAGACAACTCTAAACAATACTAGAGTAAGAATTCTGACCACAGAAATCCTAATTAAGTTCTCTTCTTCATTTCCTCCTCTAACACGAGTCTACCACCAGGATTATGCCGTCTTCCAGCCATCTTCAGTGTCTCAGCTCCTGAACATTCGTGACTGGTTAGTTGCTGAATGGCTCATCCATTAGGAAATTTTTAAGATCAAGAAATAATAAACACACAGATGGCAGTCTAAATACACACATAAGAAATAAGCAAATTCCCTAAATAAAACATTTGGTAATATCAATTCCGCCTAATACCAACATTTTAAACAAGTTTAACTAACATTTCAGATTCTTAGAGTTAGAGTAGCAGACCCTCTTTATTCCAGAGTAAGATTTTTTCTCTACATTTGCACAATGCCCATAAGCGGCCTTTCCTAAATATTTCTTCTTTTTGGAGGCACAAAACTATGCAAAAATTACAAGCAGCCGTTCTTTTTTAGTCTCTGAGAAAGCGAAAGATCCAACAACCTCTTCTGGATCCTGAGATGAGGTCCAGTCTCATCCAAGTTCACCTTGTTATACACACTTTATAAACAGAGGAAACTGAGGTTTTGTGAAATCCAGAAGTTTGCCTGAATTACACAATTAGAAGGTAGGAAAGCTAAAATTTAGAACACTAGCTGTCCTGAATGCTCGGGTTCTTGCCACGCTTGATCTGAAAGGAAATGTTGTATATCACAAAAACATTCTGTGTGAAGAGCAGCCAAGCATGCCACAAACTGGTCCCATTCAGCTTGGGATTACAAGCAGGACAAACAATAGAGCAGCCTTCAAAATGAACTTCCGTTTCCAGGATGAGAAGGAAACATAGGGATATCAGCTCTTGGGAGACACCTGCGGTGAGCAGGGATCCATGCCAAAGAAGAGGCAGAAAGGAGGGCCTGAAAAGAGGGGACCCAGAGGAAGACACCACATTCATTCTGCCATCCCACAAACTTTCCTTTTGCCAACTATGTCCTTTGTGCCTGGCTTTGTGCCTGGCTTGGTGTGAAGCAGCAGGCATATGACAATACGTAAGTCAGAGGTTCCTGCCCTGTCGGGCCTCACAATCTAGTAGAACAGACAAACAAGTAAATACAGAAATTGCATTCTTCTGATTCAAGTGAAAAGGACATCCTGATTAAATATCTACCGCAACTCTGAGAGCATTTTTGTCCAACAACAGTGGGAGCTTGAACTGGTTAGCTGTCATTTCCTTTGTTCTACCGATGCTATTACACGTGGAGTAGAATCCCTGGGGCCAGCCCTGACTGGGCATTCAACACAATCCCTCCAGATCTCTGGAGCGACTCACCTCCCTCATAATCATTTGACTCTGGAATGAGTACAATGTGTGACTGTGACCATTGTCAACAGGCAATGACACAAAGCACCTGTCATCTTTGGCAAAGACCAGCTGAGCAAATGCTTAACCCAGAAGGCTATTACAGTTTTTTCTGAAAACAAATTACATCAGGGCTTCACCAGGAGTCTCCCAACAAGGCTAGAGAGTATTTCCTTTTGTGAGCGTGAACTCAGCACAGAGTGGAGTGGCACAAAAGCCTTGCTTTCTCAGTGCTTCTCAATGCTATCAAGCAGAACCCTTGGAAAACTAGCTTGGCAGGGAGAGAGACATTCTGAATAGTCCCGACATGCAAGGAGCCCTGTGCTGTGTGGTGAGGGACACACAAGAGGTCAGCCAAGGTCATGGGCTCCCAGGGAAATAGGCATTTACTGAGTGGCTTCCATGAGCTGGGTACTGGGAGAAAGACGTCACTTACTTTATCTTATTTGATTATAACCTATGTGTGCTCAGCCCCATACCATTACACTGGACCCACCTCAAGGCCAGCACTTGACAAAGCCACTTTTGTATTAGTGAATAATGTAGATTTTACCACAGACGCCGTGAGGACACAGAAGGGAAAATTATAGATCACTGGTTAATCCTAATCTTCAAGAGCTCTATTGTACAACACCTGACATTCTTAAACATTGCGAAGAGAGTAGATTTTAAGTGCTCAACACCACAAAAATAGGTATGTGAAATAATGCATAGGCTAATCAGCTCAATTTAGCTATTCCACAGGGTATACATATTTCCAAACATCATGTTGCATACAATATATACAAGTTTTATTTGTCCAATAAACAAATAAATTAGAAAAAAATCTTAACACCTCCATTGTCTCCTTTTTCTTTTTCTCCAGTCTCTCTAGCTTCCATGTGGCAGAGTTGCTCCCCTCCCCGCCCCGATCTCTCTCTCTGCCTGCCTTTCTCTCTCTTTAAAATCCCCTCCACATCCTTTCTTGCCACTTGTCTACCCTAGTGGGGTAGAAGCCTAATAGTCAAAAGACAAGAGCATCTGATTACTCCTCAAGCAGTTTTCCTCATCTGTTCACTTAAATAGTTGTCAAGTGTCCAGCACTGTTTCACATGCAGGAGATTAGCAGTGAACATAATGGACAAAAATGTCTGCCCTCATGTAGCTTTCATAATCCGTGTAGCAATCCATTTTTACATATAAGAAAACTGAAGTTCAGGATCAATTTTACAGTTAGACACATTAAACCCAAGGGCAAAATTCAGCCCCCAAAAACCATCTGGCAGGGCCCAATCAGGGCTTCAGGGGCCCAGTTAGTGCCCTGGGATATGTGATGAAACTAAGTGTCTAGACCAGTGGTTCTCAACCTTCCTAATGCCGCAACCTTTAATACAGTTCCTGTGGGTCATGACCCACAGGTTGGGAGCTGCTGGTCTAGACCATGGAAAATCAGGGAAAAGGACTCATGTGTCATGTTGCCAGAACAAACCTTGGAAACAAATAAGTCTGGGTTCAAGTTCCAGCTCAGCCACTTTCTTGGACTAGTTACTTAATTCTAACTCTTAGTTTTTTCATCTAAAAAAATGAAAATTAAAATTAAACTTACCGGCTCGGCGCCTGTGGCTCAATGGGCTAAGGCGCCAGCCACGTGCACCTAGGGTGGCGGGTTCGAGTCCCTAGCCCGGGCCCGCCAAACAACGATGATGGCTGCAACCAAAAAATGGCCGGGCGTTGTGGCGGGTGCCTGTGGTCCCAGCTACTTGGGAGGCAGAGGCAGGAGACTCGCTTGAGCCCAGGAGTTGGAGGTT
>CAUYQV010190453.1:0-26194 GCA_963574575.1 Galagoides demidoff | reverse complement strand
CTCAAGCTATCCCCCTGGGTAGAGTGCCATGGCATCACAGCTCACAGCAACCTCCAACTCCTGGGCTCAAGCGAGTCTCCTGCCTCCGCCTCCCAAGTAGCTGGGACCACAGGCACCCGCCACAACGCCCGGCCATTTTTTGCAGCCATCATTCTTGTTTGGCGGGCCGGGCTGGGGATTCAAACCCACCACCTTAGGTGTACATGGCTGGTGCCTTAGCCGATTGAGCCACAGGCGCCGAGCCCAGAATTTGAATTTCTAAGGCTACCTTTTTTTTTTTTTTTTGAGTCAGAGTCTCCAGCTGTCACCTTGGGTTGAGTGCGTGACGTCATAGCTCACAGCAACCTCCAACTCTTGAGCTCAAGTGATATTCTTGCCTCAGATTTTTCTATTTTTAGTAGAGATGGGGTCTTGCTTTTTGCTCAGGCTGGTCTTGAACCTGTGAGCTCAAGCAGTCCCCCACTTTGGCCTTTCAGAGTGCTAGGATTACAGGAGTGAGTCACTATGCTGGCCTATTTTTTATTTTATTCCTTTTATTATGAGACGGAGTCTTACTCTTAGCACCCTGAGTAGAGTGCCAAGGCATCATAGCTCACAGCAACCTCAATCTTCAGCTCAAGTGATCGTCTTGCCTCAGTTTTTTCTATTTTTAGTAGAGACGGATCTTACTCTTACTCAGGTTGGTTTCATCAGTGCAAGAATCCACCGGCCTCAGTCTCTCAGAGTGCTAGGATTACATATGTGAGCCCTTGTCTACCTTTAAATTAAGAAAGACCTTTTTTTTTTTTTTTTAAAGACAGAGACTCACTATGCTGCCCTGGTCCTCGTAGAGTGCTGTGGTGTCAAAATTCACAGCAACCACAAACTCTTGGGCATAAGCTACTCTCTTGCCTCAGCCTCCCAAATAGCTGGGACTACAGGCACTTGCCACAATGCCTGGCAAAGGAGAGACCATCTTAATAAAATTTGATTGTAGCTGTGTGTGTTGATGCCCCAAGAATAACTGTAATATTAATTTTTATTATATAGCCTTTAACCATTTATTACATTAACTTATAAATTGTAACAAATGGACCTCTTTGTTCTGGACAGCTAGAAAAACATACGTTACTTGTATTATTGTAATGTTTTATGGATTAATGCTACTTTAGCTGGCCCAGGCTGGGTTCGAACCCGCCAGCCTGGGTGTCTGTGGCTGGCGCCGTAAGCACTATGCTACAGGTGCCAAGCCAATTAATGCTACTTTTATGATTTTGTTTCCCTCTGAGACCTTGTTCCTGCAGAATGGTTATCATTGGTAAAATGTAGATTCAGACATAGAGAAATTTTTCAGATAAGATTAATACATAACTACATTTAAAAAAACGGAGAAAATTTGCAAGCAGAACAAATTTTCAATTCTGTTAATGTCAGTCTAGATATCTAGAGTAAACCTTCTATTGAAGAGAACTGAAAAAAAGTAGATATAATTTTTTTTCTTTTTTTCAGAGACAGAGTCTCACTTTTTTGCCCTTGGTAGAGTGCTGTGGTGTCACAGCTCATAGCAACCTCCAACTCCTGGGCTTAGGTGATTCTCTTGTTTCATCCTCCCAAGTAGCTGGGACTACAGGTGCCTGCCATAAAGCCTGGCTATTTTTTTTGTTGCAGTTTGGCCGGGGCTGGGTTTGGACCTGCCACCCTTGGTATATGGGGCCAGCACCCTGCCCACTGAGCCACAGGCACTGCCCAGATGAAATATTTTTAAAAGTTCTCCTTAAAATACCTAGCCCCAGCCAAAAACTGCAGAAAAAAAAGAAAAAATTCTCCTTAAAATCATTGAAGAGCTAGTATTAGTGGGGAAATAGTGGGCCAAAACTTTGGAGAAGACAACCAAGAAAAGGGTAGCACACAAAGGCACATTTCTGGCTTAAGGGTATTTGCCAGTTTTGTAGAAATATCTTCAGTACTAGGCAGTGCCTGTGGCTCAAAGGAGTAGGGCGCTGGCCCCATATGCTGGAGGTGGCGGGTTCAAACCTAGCCCTCGCCAAAAACTGCCAAAAAAAAAAAAAAAATATATATATATATATATATATATCTTTAGTGCTGAAACTGAGCTGTGGTTTGGGTGGGCCTGTACAGTTGGGAGACAAAAAGCAACATACTCATTAAGGTAGAGACTCTTAATAAACCACACACAACCACTTTAAATTAGACCCCAAAGTTCACTTTCAAGTGTGAGTTGGAAATAAAAAAACTTCCTTGCCAGACTTTTAGTTTATACTTTTATCTTTGATGGCCAAGAGAAACTGAGGCCTTGGGTGTGTATCTTGGTAGTTCTTGACTAGTAATGTCTTCAATTATTTAACTGAAAAATGAAAATCCTCTCTGGAGGAAGATAACATTATATCCTGTACCTAGGACTTACATTCCTATACATATTTTTTCAAATACATATTCACATAACAAGACACATAAGAAAACAAGACTTCATACCAGCAGAAATGACAGACAACAGAAACAGATCACAAAAATCTTCAGATACTAGAATTTTTTTTTTTTTTGAGACAGAGCCTCAAGCTGTCCCCCTGGGTAGAGTGCTATGGCTTCACTGCTCATAGTAACCTCCAACTCCTGGGCTTAAGCGAGTCTCCTGCCTCAGCCTCCCAAGTAGCTGGGACCACAGGTGCCCGCCACAACGCCCGGCCATTTTTTGGTTGCAGCCATTATTGTTGTTTGGGGGGTCCGGGCTGGATTCGAACCCGCCATCTTAGGTATATGTGGCTGGTGCCTTAGCCGCTTGAACTACAGGCACCGAGCCAGATACTAGAATTGGCAAACTCAAATTATAAAAGAGTTGTTCACTAAGGTCAAAGAAATAGCCAACCTTAGGCAATCAGAAACTATAAAGTGATTTAGCAGATTAGAAAAAGAACCCACTACAAATTCTAGAACTGAAAAAATGAAGAATTCAACTTATGTAATTTAACAGCAGATTAGATACAGCTGAAGGGAGATTGGTGAATTTTAAAATTTGTCAGAAAAAAATACCAAGGCAGCAGCTTTGGAAGACAGGTAGAAAGCCGGATGCTTTTGGTGGCTCATACCTGTAATCCTAGCACTCAGGAGGTGAGGCAGGTGGACTGCCTGAGCTCACAGGTTCAAGACCAGCCTGAGCCAGAGTGAGACCCCCCCCCATCTCTTAAAATAGTCGGGCATTGTGTGGCTGTAGTCCCAGCTGCTCAGGAGGCTAAGACAAGAGAATCACTTGAGCCCAAGAAATGAGGTTGCTGTGAGCTGTGACACCAGGGTACTCTACCAAGGGCGACGAGTGAGACTCTGTCTCAAAAAAACCCAAGAAAGGCAGGCAGAAAAAAAATCAAGAGGAAAGAGATAGAGAAAATACAGTGAAAACTATATAATGTACATGTATTTAAAGGTTCAGAAGTTGGGCCGCACCTGGGGCTCAGTGGGTACGGTGGCGCTGGCCCCATATACCAAGAGTAGCGTGTTCAAATTGCAAGAAAATTTGACCCTGGCCAAATTGCAAGAAAAAAATAGCCGGGCGTTGTGGCAGGCACCTGTAGTCCCAGCTACTCGGGAGGCTGAGGCAAGAGAATCACCTAAGCCCAAGAGCTGGAGGTTGCTGATGCCACAGTACTCTACCAAGGGTGATAAAGTGAGACTCTGTCTCTAAAAAAAAAGGTGGGCAGCACCTGTGGCTCAAAGGAGTGGGGCGTGAGCTCCATATGCCAGAGGGGGCGGGTCAAACCCAGCCCCTGGCCAAAAACTGCAAAAAAAAAAAAAAAAGGTTCAGAAGTTGTTGCAAGATAATATCTGAAGAGATAACAGCTGAGAATTTCCCGAATTGATGAAAGATGTTAGTTCATGGATTCTCCATGAATGAATGAATGCTTATTGCTCAATGAGCTTCTAGCAGAATAAATAAAAATAAACTCACACCCAGATACATCATAGCAAATTTGAAGAAAACTAGAGTCCAAAAGAACACAATTTTAAGGTAGTTGACCTTCAAAGGTGTAACAGACTGAGAAATGACTTCTTAGGAGAAATAGAAAATAAAAGGCCAGATAGAATCTACGTGCTAAAAGAAAATAACTTCTAACTTAGAGGTCTATAAAAATATCCATCTAGAATCAAAGCAAAATAAAGATCTTTTCAGATACGTAAAAATGAGAAAGGCCCCACCAGCTGGCCAACAAATTGAAGTTGGGAAGGCAAACTGTAAGAGCCAGATAATAAATATTTATGTGGTGCAGGCCTTATAGTATGGTATCTGTCATCATTGAATGCTGCTGTTTGTTGTAAGGCAAAAGCAACCATGGGGAGTATTCCAGTGAAACTTTTGGGGTTTTTTTTTGAGACAGAATTTCATTCTGTTGCCCTGAATAGAGTGCTATGGTGTCCTCATAACACACTACAACCTTTCAGTTCAGGTGATCCCTCTGCCTCAGCCTCCTGAGCAGCTAGGAGTTCAGGTGTTCACCACCATGCCCAGCTAAGTTTTTCTATTTTTGGTAGAGATGGGGGTCTTGCTTTTGCTCCAGCTGGTCTTGAACTCCTGGCCTCAAGTGATCTTCCTGCCCCAGCCTCCCAAGAGTATTAGGATTACAGGTGTGACCCACCCTGCCCAGCCCTCCAGAGAAAGTTTATTCAAAAAAACTGGTAGTGGGCTGGATTTCACCTGTTGATTGTAGTTTATTGACTGCTGTGTCCTTAAAAGAGAAACTTCAGACAAAATGCAAATGATCCCAGAGGGAAAGGCAGAAATTTCAAAAAGAATGAAGAGTAAAGTGGTAAATAAATGAACATGGATTATATATGAGTTGGTCTTTTTTTTTTTTTGAGACAGAGCCTCAAGCTATTACCCTGGGTAGGGTGCCGTGGCATCACAGATCACAGCAACCTCCAACTCCTGGGCTCAAGCGAGTCTCCTGCCTCAGCCTCCCAAGTAGCTGGGACCACAGGCGCCTGACACAACGCCCAGCTATTTTCTGGTTGCAGCCATCATTGTTGTTTTGGCAGAGCCCAGGGCTGGATTCGAACCTGCCATCTTAGGTGTATGTGGCTGGTGCCTTAGCCACTTGAGCCACAAGTGCCAAGCCTATAAGTTGGTCTTAAAAACAAGATATCTGGTAACAAGAGCATATGACTTGGGATAAGGGGTACATGGAATTAGTGTTCTCGTTTCCTTGTGTCATGTCTCTGGAGGGAGTACACCTGTCTTGAATAAATGAGACTTTGATATCTTAAGAGATGCATGTTGTAACTTTTAAGGTAACTATTAAAAAAACAAAATATAAAAATTCCAAACTACCAGAGGAGGAAAGTGGGATAATGAAAAATAAGGAGAGAAAATTAAACAGGAAACAGGTGAGACAAATAGACCAAAAAAAAAGCTTTAAACCCAAACAATTATGTGACTACAAATGATTAGCTGTTTCAATTAAAAGTTAGTGAATAAGGGCGGCATCTGTGGCTCAGTGGGTGGGGTGCCAGCCCCATATACCAAGGGTGGCAGGTTCAAACCCAGCCCTGGCCAAACTGCAACAACAACAACAAATAAAAGTCAGTGAATAGTGTGGTGCCTGTGGCTCAAGGAGTAGGGTGCTGGCCCCATGTGCCTAGAGGTGGAGGGTTCAAACCCAGTTCCAGCCAAAAATTGCAACAACAACAAAACAAAAAAAGTCAGTGAATATCAGACTACTTTTTTTTAATTTTTAGAGACAGAGTTTCACTTTATCGCCCTCGGTAGAGTGCCATGGCAGTGTCACACAGCTCACAGCAACCTCCAACTCCTGGGCTTAGGTGATTCTCTTGCCTCAGCCTCCCAAGTAGCTGGGACTACAGGCGCCTGCCACAATGCCCAGCTAGTGTCAGACTACTTTAAAAACCCCAATTACATATTGTTTGAGATACACCTAAAACATAAGCAACTAGAAAGGCAGAAAGTAACAGAAAAGTTAATTAAAATCTCTTTTTTTTTATCGAATGGTAACTATGTACATTAATGCACTTCTGGGGTTTTCAGTGTGGGGTTTTCACATGCAATCCGAAATACTAAAATCTCTTCAGTAAAACAATCATTTAACACTTTAGTTTTCTAAAGATACTGTTTTTCAGGATTATATCATACTGTATATATAATAGAGCATCCCTCTAGGACATACTATATCATGCATTTTTCTATTATAGTAAATCAGTATTTAAAGGAGGATTTTTTTTCTTTTTTTGAGATAGTCTCACTATGTTGCCCTTGGTAGAGTGCCATGTTGTCACAGCGCATAGCAACCTGAAACTCTTGGGCTTAAGCTATTGTCTTGCCTCAGCCTCCCAAGTAGCTGGGACTACAGGTGCCTGCCACAATGCCTGGCTATTTTTTGTTGCATATGTCATTGTTGTTTAGCTGGCCCAGACCAAGTCTGAACCCACCAGACTTGGTGTATGTGGCTGGTGCTATAACCACTCTGCTAAGGGCGCCAAGCCAAAGGATGATATTCTTACTAATTGGGGTTGTTTGGAATTTTGAGTTCTCTGAATAAATTCAGGCAAATTATTTTGTCAATTTAAATATCTAAAATTTTTCTTGTTCCAATATGCATTTAAAGAATCTTGGGGCCAGGCACAGTGGCTTACACCTGTAATCCCAGCACTCCACTCTGGGAGGCCCAGGGTGGTGGACTGCTTGAGCTCAGAGTTCAAGACCAACCTGAGCAAGAGCGAGACCTATCTCTGCTAAAAATAGAAAAACTAGCCAGGCATGTTGGTGCATGCCTGTAGTCCCAGATACTCCAGAAGCTGAGCCAGGAGGATCAATTGAACCCAAGAGTTTGAAGTTGCTGTAAGCTAGGCTGATGCCAGGGCACTATAGCCTGGGGCAACAGAGTGAGACTCTGTCTCAGGAAAAAAAAAAAAGTAATCTTGGAACTATGTTTGCTATTTCATGTTTTCTTTCTTTTTTTTTTTTTATTGATTCTGCCATTAAATTATAAGTTCCAAGGGATGCACATATAATTTTATTTTATTTTATTTTTTTTGAGACGGAGCCTCAAGCTATCCCCCTGGGTAAGTGCCATGGCATCACAGCTCATAGCAACCTCCAACTCCTGGGCTCAAGCGAGTCTCCTGCCTCCGCCTCCCAAGTAGTTGGAACCACAGGGGCCCGCCACAACGCCCGGCCATTTTTTGGTTTCAGCCATCATTGTTGTTTTGGCGGGCCCGGGCTGGGGATTCGAACCCACCACCTTAGGTGTACGTTTAGCCGATTGAGCCACAGGCGCCGAGTCAGCACATATAATTTTAGCAAAACAAAAAAAAAAATTTACCAGTATTTTCTTTCAAAGTATCTTGCAAGTATCTATGCTTCATCTTAAAGATAATTGGTGACCAAGGTTTTGTTTTTATTTATTTTTTGAGACAGGTCTTTGTTCCCGTCCCTCCTGAGTACAGTTCACTGCATCCTCCAGCTCCTGAGCTCAAGCGATTCTCCTGCTTAAGCCTCCGAGTAGCTGGGGCTACAGGCACCCGCCACTCCACCCGGCTAAGTTTTGTATTTTTTGTAGAGACGGGGTCTCACCATATTGCTCAGGTTGGTCTCCAACTCTGGCCTCCCAAAGCGCTAGGATCACAGGGCGAGTCACCCCGCTAGACCTAGTTTTTTAACACCGACCGGACCACAGCAAGTTAAGCTTTCTCATGCTGATACACCTCTCTACAAGATCGCCTCCATTTACTGCTTAATTTTTAGTTTCAAATTTAGCCTGACAATTCTTCGCTATGGTAAAGAAGGGTTGGCGAGCCTGTTTCCTAGTGTACTGATTTCAGGTGTTATTTAACTTGAAGTCAATATCCCAGTTCCGGAGCCTCAGAGGTCTGTAATCCAGGGCTGCTTCTGCCGAGGGAAAGGGTCCGTGAGAAAAAGGAAGACTTCAGACGATTCTGAGTTGACCACTGAAACCGAGATTATCGGCCGGTGGAGCATTCGTCAGGTACAGTAGCTACTAGACTGCTAAACTCAGTCGAACCGACGACGGACAGGGGGTCTCACCGTATTGCTCAGGTTAGTCTCCAACTCTGGCCTCCCAAAGTGCCTACTTACTTTCGACTCGGACTAACCCTCCGGCACTTTTTGCTAACGGGGGTCTGGCTAGCTTGCACCACGTCCCTACAGCCCTAGCCGGGAGCATGAGGTTTGGCGCTTGGGGGCAGGTACTGCTCGGGAGTCGGTTAAGGACCTAAAGTCTCGCGAGATCTGGGGGGGGGGAAAGGGGCGGGAGGTGCTAGCGTGCACGCGCCCGAGAGCCGTTAGGGTGGACCTCCTCCCGGGCGGGGCGGGTGGAGTGAATACTGTTGGACGCCAGTTGGTGGAGCCCCCGCGGGAAACGACTTAGCGCGAGGAGCGTGCGCGCTCCCGTCGCGGCGACGGTGGCGGCGAACAGCGTCAGAGCTTGGAGGGGGGGTTGACGGCTTCTGGCGGGTGGCGGTGTTAGAGGCGAGAGCTTGCTTTGCCCGTGTCGCTTGTGTCCCAGGAACTGGACGGATAGTGAGGGCACGAGGGTCGCTTTCGGGGGCTGTCGTCTTCCACGTACACGTCGTCGTGAGGAGCGCAGCCCGGACTCTCCAGCAAGCCCTCCGGCTTCCTTTCCTCACGTCTCGAGGCGGCGGCGGCGGCCACCGAGACAGCATCGCACCTCCCCCCACCCTTTCCCCTCATCCCCCCGCCCAGAAGGGCCCGGTTTGCGCCCCACCCCCGCCGTCCGTCCGCTACGCCGCCGCCATGTCGGCGCAGGCCCAGATGCGAGCGATGCTGGACCAGCTGATGGGCACCTCCCGGGACGGTAAGTCGCTGCTTGGGCCCTGGGGGTGGGGGAGGGGAAGCGGACAGAGAAGGGAAGGGGGTCCGAGGGCGCACCTGGGCGCGCGCGTGTGGCTTGAGTAAGGGGCTCCCAGATTGGTAACACGAGGTCCCCGGCCCCCATCCTATCCAATCAGGGCTTGGCAGGCGGGCTTGGGAGGCGGTGACTGTGCGGATTGGCGGGAACTGCTGCCAATGGGGTGAGGCAGGGCCTGGAGGCAGAAAGGAGAGTTTGTGCTTTTAATGTTGACTTGGCTGGGACTGGAGAGTCTCTTGCGTAGTCGGGCGGCCCGTTTTGTTGCTGATTTAGGTACCTGTGGACCGCTAAAGCCTCCGCCCCCTGATCTAATTCCATTACCCGGAGTTTTGACATCCCTCGCCGCCGTCCTCTAAAATATTCGGAGAGAAGCTTCCCTCACCTCCTTGGGTCTAGAGGAAACCTTTACTACTAACCCAGTCCCAGAGATGCACCATCGAGCCCCACACAAGCAACCATTTTTATGGAAAATCTGACCCAAACCATGGTTTCTTGCAGTGGGTGTGTTTGGCCCCATTTTGTGAATAGAAAAATGCCAATGGCCTGTTTTTCCGGGAGACCTCCATTTTGTTAGACAATTTAATAGAGGCTTTGTTCCGTAAATATTGACAAATCTTGCATGTGTCCCAATAGAGCCATTTTGAAAATTTGGTGCCCAGCGAAGTAGAATTGAGGGAAACAAAGATCCTTTTGGGCGTTCAGGTTAGAATCTATATAGAAAGACTCTTAAGTGCTGGATTATCTTTTTGTTATAAAGAGAATCTCTCAAGGATGAAATATTACTGCTTTTTTGTTGATGATAGTTATGTACTCTTTCAAATTCAACTGATATCCATGCAAATATGGAAGAAAGATCTAGTTCAGTACTTTCTCTCTTAAAAACAATGCTGAGTCCTTGCTAGTTTTTATATGTTGCTTGTTTAGACAAATAGTGTTTTAGCCATTTAAATGCGTTTTTTTTTCTGACAAGTTACTTAAATTGTTTGGATTAAGAGAAAAGGCACATCTCAAATTGAGTTTTTATCTATTGCTCTTATAATTTACTTGAGTGCTTTGCAGCAAAATATGTGAGTAGATAGAAGACTATCGCATTCAAATCGTTTTTAGCAACGAATATTTAGAATGGCTTTTTAGTGTTCACAGTTCAGTTTTTGTAAAAACCCACTTGGGAACTTTTCTTCATAGACCATACAGACAGGTGGTTGTAGATGGCAAATCTAATTGTGGTTTTATAGGAAGGATGGAAAGATTGGGAAGGAAATGAGTTTTATCTGCAAGCAAACCCTTGAAAGTTAACATTAACTTAAAATGCCATTGGAAAAAAGTTATAATTTCTCGTGTTTAGATAACAATAGTTACTTTATAACTGCAGCATGTTTTAACATTGCTTATTTTCAAACATTAGAGGATATTGGGAACATTGTTCATCAGATATATATATCAGAAAAATCTTTGTAATAAAATCATAGTAATCATTTAAGGCTTACTTTACATGATTCTTTTAATCCCTGATGTATATCATTTTTGGTTATCTTCTGTGTGGATTGGATTTCCTCATTTTACTGGGAGGGAAGTTGGATCAAGCTAACCATTACCTGATAAGTTTCTGAACTAAGCAGCCTGTCTAATATTGCAAAGCTAAGTTGAAAAAATATATATTTGTGTGTAGTTAGCAGAAATATGGATTTCTTAAAATCCACTCTGCATATATTTTTTATGTATCTGTTGGGGATTTTTTGCGTTTAGACTTAGAGGATTTATGAATGAACTCGTAATTACGAGTCTATGATATTAATTAGTTGAAATGATTGGGTTTTCACTGCTATATTGGGTCAGAAGTGAGAAAGATACTACTTTCAAGGAAAAGAATTGAATTTTTATAAGATATCCAAATTAGTTCATTCATATGTGAAAGATAAGAATCAGAGCATTCTTTTCCTTCTTACCAGATATTTAATGAGTTTACATATTTCATTTTATGATTTAGGACCTTTAAATAATTAGGATTGTTCTTTTTTAGCATACAGTGAACTTCAAGTTATCCAGGGATAGGGGAACATGGATACGTCCCCTGAATAACACCATGTAATTTGAAACCATATAATGGGAAGCCTTGTATTGGACACATGAACAGCTTATGGGAACGCTGTTGGGTGTCTTTGGCACTAAGAGGTGGAAATGGGGATCCAGGAGGTGGGAAAGAGGTGGAAAAGGTAGGTGGGAGGGTATTCAAGGCAGCTCTGCCCTTTTTTAAATTACAGAGACTAACTATAAAGCAACCATTCTCTTCTTGGGTAGTGGGCTCAATGTGGCATGACTTCCTCAATCCCTTTGTCCTATCTTCAAAGAATCTGAAGTGGCTCAGAGTCCTGATGCTCTGGGAGAATATTGCTCACCCTTTCCCCTTCCCAGTTGTTTTTAATTAGTTCCTTTGAAGTCTGTTAGTTAAAGTACCTTATCTTGGATTACTTGATGATTTAGATTACCTAAACTTTACTAGAATCTTTAGGGACAGGGATTTTGGTAGCAGGGAAATGGAGAGGTAATTTTGGATCATTGGGCACTTCAAGAGAGGACAGACCTGGGTGAGTGGTGGAAATGGGGGGCTTTGGACAACTAGAGGGCAGCATGATGGCGCTGGGAGGCTGGGCATGGGATGACCCGGAGGTGGGAGAGGAATGCCTAAGGGAGGTGGGAGGGCCAAAGACAAACTTTGCCTTCTTTGCAATTTTGCCTAGGGCCCTGGTGGTGGCAACCGCCTGTGTGCCACTGAAAATCGTGCCGATGCCTGGCATACTGCATAAATGGAAGCAGGGTACCGCGTGAGTTGAAACATTGGTCACACTATATAAAGTTTGTATATGTGAATCAGTGTAACTCATACCCATATTACTGGGGGTCTGACTGTATTTGGATTTTTCTGATAAGGCATCATGGGCTAAGGAAAAGAGCACTGGGCTGAGACTCAGGAGACCTGGTTTCTAGCCCCAGCTGTACCTCTAATTGTAACCTTGGGTAAGTCACTTAACCTTTTTTGCCTCAAGTCTATAATTTGTTACACGGGAAACCAAATAATTTCCTATGTTATACTAAAAAAATGCTGAAAATAAATAATTTTAAGTTCTTTTAGAAAGGAGGAGCTATAAGTAGATATTAATTACTAGTATATTACTTTATCTCAAGTTTATGAATCATTACATTTTTTAAATACCTTTCTGTTTTAGTTGTTAGTATTTATAGAAGGGAGAGGAATAATTTATTTTCCCTGAACATATTCCATTTGAAAGCAAGGGAGAGCTGCAAAGAAAAATTCAAGAAACAGTTTGAGAATTGTTTTATGTGACAGTTGGAAGAACCCAAGTCCTCATCCAGACTCTGGTTGTTTTTGTTGGGTTGGATTAATTGCAGGTGTCCCTTAGCTGAAGCCTTTTTGCCAACAAGTATACAATTTGGTTGTAAGTTATCTTTGATCCTGATAGGAAGGCCTTTGGAGGTGTAAGGGATAGGAATTAAATTGAGGGTGTAGATTTAGATTACATCATAAATTTAGAAATTAGGGAAGTTTCAGAAGGTAGTTTTGAGGGTTCCCTATCTCTTAATTGCTTATACCTTTAAATGAGAGCAGAGACTATCTCTGAAAGGTTAAAATAAAACAGACCAGAAATGGCAGCCTGCCCTCAAAAACAACCAGTAGACTAAGAATGTACTACAGAACAGAATTTTGTAGCATCTTAGTTGTCATTTGTGGTTAAGGAATGTTTGGGGCAAGTAAAATCTTTCAGAAGATTTTAGCTAGTAATCTTTCTAATTTTATGATGTACTTCCTCAGTTTATAGAGTATGTTAATCATAATCCTTCTTCTCATCATTTATATTGTGCAGTAATTATAGTTTATGCCATGCAAAATTGAAAGGATACTGATCCTAGTAGATATCCAGAAAAATACAGTTCAGAAAGTCATTTGCCTGGTTCTAACGTGTTAGTAATAGGATAGCATATAGTTGCCTTTCTGCAAAAGTATTGAATTAAAGACTGAGGTAATATTTTCGTTAGTGGATTTTCTTTTATTATAAAATCATCTTTACTGTAGTCTGTGTACCTTGACTTGTCATCAACATTGAAAACATTTTTTCTTAAGTTTTCTCATTAACATAACGACCCATATTCATCTCTTGGTCAGTTGTGAGCCATTCTTTATTCCACTTGGAGCATTCTTAATTGAAGGAGGCGGAGCCTTTAATGTACAAACACATATTTTGGAAATGATAATGGAGTACATCTTAGTCTCAGGATGTAAAGTTTTTAATATTATGAGAAATTTTAGGAAATGTTTCACAGAGTTTTAGTAATTATTTGACTTTATCAGTGGGTTTTCTTTTTTCTTTGTTTTTTTGATAGAGAGATGGGGTCTCACTGTGTTGCTCAGGCTGGTCTTAAACTGCTGGCCTCAAGCAATCCTGCTTTAGTCTCCAAAAATGTTGGGATTATAGATGTGAGCCACCATGTTTGGTGAGCCATCTTATTTTACATTTTGAACTCTGATACATATCTACAGAGCATCCTAGAAAACAGTAAAAAGTATCATCTCGTATGTACAACTCCGCATTATCCCTGGATTCTCTGCAGTTGTTTAGCTCTTCTCAAGTAAACCTGTGCTTCTGAGATGTTTTACTTTAGGTGAAAAAAATTTGAAACAGTAGGAAAAAAATCACTGCATGTCTATCTCTGCATCAACTCTATAAGGAGAAAGTAAATGCTTTTAATTGAGGTAGGGTGATACCATAAAAGGATAAATGGTGGTGAGCTGTATGGTTCAAGATAGGTATACGGATCTAAAGGCAGTTAGGTGTCATGGATCAAGGTCAGGTTTAGAGAGACAGTGTTCATGTAACAGATAGTTTATACAAGAATTAAAGCTTGAAGTTGGTGAGAGTTCGCAGAATCAGTGGGATTGAGAAGATAGGCAGATGGCTTAAAACTGATGGTCAGTAAGTGCGGGGAAGACTAGATAAATGAAGTAGGTTCTCCTTAAGAATGAAATTCAAGAAAGATTCTTGAGGCTGGGCGCGGTGGCTTGTGCCTGTAATCCTAGCACTCTGGGAAGCCGAGGCGGGTGGATTGCTTGAGCTCAGGAGTTCAAGACCAGCCTGAGCAAGAGCAAGACCTTGTCTCTAAAAAAATAAAAGCAGCCAGGTGTTGTGGGCCTTTGTGGTCCCAGCTACTCAGGACGCTGAGGCAAACTTTTGAGCCCAAGAGTTTGAGATTGCTATGAGCTATGATGCCATGGTACTCTAAGGAGGGCGACAAAGTGAGACTGTCTCAAAAAAAAAAAATGTTTGAAATGGACCGAATCCTTAAAGCCCAGTGCTTTTGCATATATAGTTCTTGAGGAAACAGCAATTCTACTCAACTTACTCAGTCTGCTAAGAAATTGTAGACTAAGAAGATGAATGGAGTTGGAACATCTTGCTGGAGAAGGAATGAGGGAATGAAAGAGGGTAAGTTTCTGATGGGAATCTTGTGGCTTTAGCAACCTACAGAAAAGCCAGGCTATTTCTTTTTGGTTTAAATTCTCATGCATTAGCAGCTGCTAGGGTAGATACCAGAAAGCAAGGTGGAAATAGAACAGTTAATCAATTTTGTAAGATTATTGAGCGTATAGAAAAATGTAGTTTGTGAGAACTCTGAAATTGTAGCTTCTTATTTTTGTTTGAACTGTGTAACTTCTGACTATGAGAAATCAAAACCATTAGAAAATAACATGTAGTTCAGTCAACTGAATAAATGTTGTTTTGTTATTTAATATGGGCCAGAGAAAAGAGTCTTTAAAACTTCTTTCCAAAACCCACTCACTCAGTATTGACCCATATGTTCTAATGTAGTTGTGAACCACGAACTACCGATGTTTGACCTACTTGACTCAACATGAAAAGAATTTAACCAGCTGCCCTTGATGAATCTTTTGTCATGTCTCCTGAATATGGTAAAGTTTTTTTTTCCTCTTGAGACCTCAGATTTCTGCAGATCCCAGTTTTCTCTTTTAGAATTAAACTTGCCAAAACTTTTCTTTACAATTGAAGAGGTTGTGGATATTTACTGGATAATAGGTATAGGACACTTGGCTGTTCTATTTTGTATTCTGTCCTGCTATTATTTTACACAATATATTCTTTTCAGTTATTTGAGGGTATATTTTAGATCAGGTTTGGTAGCATGGCCTCCTACTTTTTATAAGTAAAGTTTTATTGGAACATAGCCATGCTCACTCTTGTACATTGCCTGTGGGTGCTTTGTCTTAAAACAGCAGAATGGGCTCGGCGCCTGTGCTCAGGTGGCTAAGGCACCAGCTACGTACACCCAAGGTGGCAGTTTGGAATCCAGCCTGGGCCTGCCAAACAACAATGACGGCTGCAACCAAAAAATAGCCGGGCGTTGTGGTGGGCACCTGTGGTCCCAGCTACTTGGGAGGCGGAGGCAGGAGACTCACTTGAGCCCAAGAGTTGGGAGGTTGCTGTGAGCTGAAATGCCATGGCACTCTACCCAGGGGGACAGCTTGAGGCTCCTGTCTCAAAAACAAAAACAGCAGAATGGAATAGTTGCAAGAGTCATAGGTCCCACAAGCCTAAAATATTTACTATCTGGCAGTTTAAGAAAAAGTGTTCACTGTTCTAGGTAAGTTATTCTCAAAGTGTGGTCCTCAAACCAATGACCTCAGCATTACTTGGGAACTTGTTAGAAGTGCAAATTAAGGTTCATGGGCCCCAGCAATCTGTGTTTTAAGAAGCCTTCCAAGTGATCCTGATACATGTTAAAAGTTTGAGAACCCCTGTCCTGAATAAATGTTTCCCTAATGTTCATCACATATATTGCTTTTATTATTTTTCTTTTTTGTTTTACCTTTTTAAAACTGTTTTCTGTTTATTTAATATTTTTTGTCAGCTCACTTTCTAAAAATTAAATTTTAGAAGTTTATATCACCATAAAAATAAATATAATAAAAACAAAGTACTGTAAAGCTATAACTAGATTCTGTTTTCACTTAGAGTTCCCTGTGCTAAAAACAAGAATTGTTAGATGTATTAAATATATACTATTGCCAGATGGTCACTTTTTTCCTGACTTAATCATGATAAACACATTTCTTACATTATGTGACTGTTGTTAAAAATGTGATGTTAGCTGGGCATGGTGGCTCATGCCTATAGTTCCAGAGGCTGAGGTGGGAGGTTTGCTTGAGCCCAGGGGTTCAAGGCTGCAGTGAGCTATCTATCTATGATTGTGCCATTGCAATCTAGCCTGGGTGACAATGAGACTTGGTCTTTTAAGAAAAAATGTGGGCATGTATATATGTGTGTATATGTAATAGTAAAATTTCATGTTAGTGAAATCATATAACTCATGCTTTGGAAAATACTGTTCTAGGTAGTTGTATAAAAGTAAAGCTGCCTGAACTGTATTATATCCATGCCTGTAAGCAGAAATGACTGGCCAGAAATATAAGCCTATGACATGGAGAGAGTTAGAAGATCCCTAGAGGGGCCCATCTAGACTTCCAGAGTGAAATTAACCTCATTTAGTTCTCTTTCTCCCCTCTGCTTTAATGTTTTGATCCATAGGATCAACAGTTCTACAGAATGTCACTAACTAATTTCATAATGGGAATGTGAAAAGATGCCTGTCTATGGGAAAAGTTGGTTATCAAAGAAAAGCGTAGAGGGCTGTGATTCTGCATTATAGACAGGGAAACAGAGCAGGGCATTCTTGCTTGCACTAGTAGTTGATTCACCTTAGGGTCTAGAAACTATGTATTAGTATTGTGAAATTCCTGTGTTCGGATTTAATTTGCCTGATGGGATTAGAGGGACTACTTCCCTACACAAAGTGTTCCCTATATTTATTTGTTGATGTGCTTCAGGGTATAGTTGTTGACAGCAATAGAATCTTTCTTTAGTATCCCCAGGTTGCTGAGTTACTTTAGTTACTTCTTTTCTTCCTTTTCTTAGAGATTATAGACATATTTGCTTCTGTCATCTTTTCACTTTGTGCTAAAATATCCTAGAGGAACCAAAAATCTAATGGGGAGCTAGTAATTACACATGAACAGTTATGTTTATTTTTAAGTAGTACATTCTGTGACAGATTTTAGCTATCTGATTTGGATAAAGTGTTTTTAAAAGTACAAAGAATAGGCTCGGTGCCGTGGCTCAGGTGGCTAAGGCGCCAGCCACATACACCTAAGGTGGCGGGTTCAAATCCAGCTCAGACCCACCAAACAATGATGGCTGCAACCAAAAAAATAGCTAGGTGTTGTAGCAGGCACCTGTGGTCCCAGCTACTTGGGAGGCTGAGGCAGGAGACTCACTTGAGCCCAGAAGTTGGAGGTTGCTGTGAGCTGTGATGCTACGGCACTCTACCCAGGGGGACAACTTGAGGCTCTGTCTCAAAAAAAAAGAAAAAAAAGTACCAAGAATAATTAGACACCTATATGAATGAACAAATGTTATTTTGTAATCATTTCTGTCAAATTTTAAAAAGTGAATAAAGCATTACAAATAAAATCCCTTTTGCTCCTCTTCGTGGTCTCAGTCCTTACCTGAAAGGCAACTCTTGCTATGAATTTGGTGTTAATTCATTGTGACACAGTATTTCTGCTGTGTTGTTTCTGTAATTTTAAGGCTCACATCTCCTTCATTTGTTTTTCATTTTAGTTTCCTTTATCATTGGCTGTCTGTCACTCTATCCTTTAGTATTTTCAGTTCTTTTCCCTTTTTATTTCTTTGTTTTAGATTTGAGAGGAGGCTCTAGTTGGCTACTGTAGCTTTTACTAATGAGTGAGAACTTGTCCTTTTTTTTTTTTTTTTTTCTTTCAGTTTTTGGCCAGGGTTGGGTTTGAACCCTCCACCTCTGGCATACGGGGCTGGCACCCTATTCCTGTGAGCCACAGGCACCTCCTGAGAACTTGTCCTTTTTGATAGATAAACCAGCCAATCACTTTTTCTTTTGATTCTTTTCAGCTGTTTCTTTATAGCCAATAGTATAGGTTTTATTACTTCTAGTTTTATGTATAGAAAGTTCTGGATTATCCAGGCATAGTGGCTCGTAATCCTAGCACTCTGGAAGGCCAAAGTAGGAGGATTACTTCAGCTCAGGAGCTCAAGACTAGCCTGAGCAAGAGTGAGACCCCAGCAGGAGCGAGACCTTGTCTCTACTTAAAATGGAAAAACAAGCTGACCTGTGTAAGTCCCGGCTACTTGGGAGGTTGAGGCAAGAGGATCTCTTAAGCCCAAGAGTTGAGGTTGCTGTGAGCCATGGCACTCTACCCAGGGTGATGGAGTGAGACTTTCTCAAAAAAAGGGGGGGAGGGGACCAGATATTTAGAGTACATGTGTTCCTACATCAGAATTGCAGCTCTGCAAGTAAGTATTAAAGTATATAATTTAGCAGACTGCAAGTTTTTGTGACGTATCTTCTTTTTCTTTTTTGGTGGAGAGGGGTTTCTCTATGTTGCTCAGGTTGGTCTTAAACTTTTGCTCTCCTGCCATGGCCTCCCAAAGTGCTAGGATTATAGGTGTGAACCACCATGCTTACTCTTTTATTATATATATCTTAAATTGCATATAACCCACTTTAGAATTTTATTATTATTATTTTTAAGTTAAAATAAGTGTTTTGTTTTAGGATAGGGTTCCACTCTGTTGCCCAGGCTGGAGGTTAGTGGTATGTTTATAGCTTATTGCAACCTTGAAATCCTGGGCTCATAGAACTTAAAGTAACTATTTAGTCAGGTGTTTATAATGTCTCTTTTAAGTCCAGGAAGAGAAATATGTTAATAGATTTCCTAAAGTAGGTACTCCTAGAAATGTAATGTCATTCATGCCTGCCAGCCACTAAGATTCTTTGCTTTTATAAAGAGAGAAGACAGGGTTGGGGCAGGGGATGAAAAAGAACCCTTGGAATGTAGCTACTCTATTATTCTTTTTTCTTTTTTTTTTTGGAGACAGAATCTCACTTTGTCACCCTGGGTAGAGTACAGTGGCATTATAGGTGACAACAACCTCAAACTCTTTGGCTCAAGAGTTCCTCTTGCCTCAGCCTCTGAAGTAGCTGGGACTATAGATGCCCACCACAACATCAGCTAGTTTTTTTTTTTTTTCTTTTTAGAGACAGGGTCTTTGCTCTTGCTTAGAGTGGTCTTGAACTCCTGAGTTCAAGCAATCCTTTTGGGGTGGTGCCTGTGGTTCACAGGAGTAGGATGCTGGCCCCATATGCTGGAGGTGGCAGGTTCAAACCCAGCCCTGGCCCCCCCCAAAAAAAAAAAAAAAAGCAATCCTCTTGCCTTGGCCTTTCAGAGTGCTAGGATTACAGGTATGAGCCACTGAGCCCGTCTGCCCCTAGTATTTCTTTTCTCACATTTTTCTCATAATCATTCTTAGTTCTTAGAGATCCTACCAGCTTTTTCTTCTACTAACAAGGCTGATTCTCAGTCTCATTGTTTTTAATTTTGTTACATGAATTTTCACAGACAAGTGGGCTAGATTTTGGAATTTTGAACACATTATTAATCTTTGATCATATCTGGCAAGAATGAACTTTTGCTGGAAATTTCTTCTACAATGGACATTGCAGTTTTTAAATTTTGGGCTTGTCACGGGGCTTATTGGTGGGAATGATATTGGTACCTACTTGTAGTTATAAACTTTCAGGGCCATGTGAACCAAAGGATTACAAAGGATATCCTTTCTGAACTGAGTAGTAACCTACGTTCGCATTTTCTGGAGGAAAGGAAACTGGTACTACTGAGTAGTCACTACTACTCAGTGTGACTTTATGAGTTCTGATAGAAAGAAATGACTTGATACATTTGGAAAGCAGACTGCCATAATTGGTTTCTCATCGCCATCTTTGGTGTGTAGTACTCTTTGTTTCCTTTCCTTATGTAATAAATATATGCCTGAAAAGTTTAACATATTATCAAGTCATATTACATGTTTTCAGAGCATCTTTAATCATATTATGTTGAGACATAGTGGTGAATCTTTTTATAAAATGAATCCTTACACTTTGAATTGCTTAAATATACAGTGGATTAAATGGAGTATATTTATTAACAAAGGAATGTAGAGTGAAGGAGTAATAAGTTTTTTTAAGGTTAATTTCAAAAGGGTTTGTATAGTTGGATTTTAAGATGACTTCTGAAGGAACAACAAAGGTAGGTGGGAGAAGTTAGAATTGGTGAGAAAGTTTGAGGAGGGCGTGGAAATGATCAGATTGGTTCCTCAGTATAGTAGTTACCGTGTATCAGTAGTCACCCATTTTTACCTTGGTTCCACATGAAGACATAGGTTTTATTGTGTACTTCTGATGGTCTCTTGTCTGTCCTGGACTAGACTAGATGTTTACCAAGGGTCTTTATATAGTTCGCACATTATTTTGTGCACTTGGTGTCTTATGTTGGAATAAATGGAGGGAGGAAATTGGAGGGAAAAAGAGGGAGGAATATTTCTCTGCATTTGAGGATTCAGGGGGTTAGGGAAACAAGAAGCTTTAAGCTTTCAGACCTGTACCTTACTAAATCTAGCTTTCCTTTCATTGAAGGGTTATGGATCTTAGAGTGAAGGGGCCTGTTCTTTCTCAAGCCAACTGTGATATGGTGGCCCCTATCAAGTGTACCTTGGGGAGGGCTTTGGTTGTCGCTCTGGAGAGTATGGGAGGGCTTCCCCTCCCCTGCCCCCATGTGTAGACATGGGGGTGCTGCCATTGCTTTGTGTGCTGTTGCATTTTCTCCTCCCTCTTTGTTTTCCCTAAGCTAAGTTCTAAGCTAATTTTGTGCTAAATAAATACTGATTGTTTTTGTAAATTGCTTGCCATTAATGCCTGATAATATGCAGTAAAATAGGATTCTGCATACCCTTAAATATGTCAAGTATTACAAACTTGAAGATTCTTTTGAAATTACAATACTAAACTCAGTTCACTTTTGCTTAGCCTTCACAGTTGTTGATCACATAGCATGGTCATCCACTCACAGCTTAAAAAAATACAGGGAGCATCGGAGAGAATGGGTAAAGTAAAATTTTGATGTTTTTAAAATAGCGACTAAATCTATAAAAGTTGATTTGATTTCTTGTTTGTATGGGAGGGAGGGGTGGGTAGTACTCGGGGAGGGAAGGGTGGATATTGGGAAAATAGCATGCACCATATAAAATGATGTCAGATACCACTTAGGCTAAGGTTTAAGTGTTACTACTAAAATTTAAGTTTAAGCCAGTTTCAGAAAAGGCAGGACCATAAAATGGCAGTGTTAGAAATTACAATGGGCTTATTTTTTCCTCCCAACAGATTAAAGGGGAGATTTTGAGAATAGTAATATTTTGAGTATGGTTTGGACAAGAAACCTCTTTTTAAAATGACCTGTCCTTATACCCTGAGTGAAACTGACTACTTCAGTACCATCTTAGGGTCTGTTACATTGGTGAAGGAACTAGAGAGAAATATAGTATGCATCTGAGCTTTACTGTTTACCTGTGACTCAGGTATTCTCAAATAAATGTTACAATTCATGAGACTGATGAAATAAATGTAACAATTCATGAAACTGATGAAGGCGTTGAAGGAAGAGGGAGGTAAGAGAGTTGTTACTTTGAAGATAGTTGTTTGGTAGGAAATATTAATAGAAAATTTGATGCTTCTCTTAAAAAAAAATGTCACCTTGCCAAAGTTTCTTCCTTTCTTCCTTCCTTTTTTTTTTTGGAGACAGAATCTCTGTTGCCTCAGAGTGCCATGGTCTCAGCCTAGCTTACAGCAACCTCAATACTCCTGGGTTCAAACAACCCTCTGCCTCAGCCTCTGGAGTAGCTGGCACTACAGGCGCCCACCACAGTGGCCTGGCTAATTTTTTACATTTTTAAAAACAGAGACAAGGTCTCACTCTTGGTCAGGCAGGTATGGACCTCCTGAGCTCAAGTGATCTTCCCGCCTTAGTCTCCCAGAATGCTAGGATTACAGGCATGAGCCGTGGTACCTGGCCCTAAATCAAGTTTCTAATTTAAAAAAAAACCTGGCTATACAGTTGTATGCAAAGCTTAATTAACTATTGTGGAGATTATAAGGCAGAGAGACCTCTGTATTTTTATAGATATGACATTTTTGTTATTGACTGAAATCATTTGTCATTTGGTCTAATCTCTGCTCCATTGTTCTAATTTTTTGTTACTAAAAATCTAGATTAAAAAAGAAAAAACTAAGAAATCAAATTTTACCCAAAAATGTTATTCTGGCCCCGACTTTGCTATTCCTTTCCATGAAGCCATTTGCCAAAGCCAGATATGGTTTACTTATTGTTCCCTAAATCTTGCCTCTATAAGCTTTATTCCAGTTTGGAATGCTCTTTTGTCTACTTTCCTTTGGTCTAAGTTCTGTCTTTCCTTCAAATTTTGGCTTCTACTTACCGTATGAAGCCTTTCCCAACCTTTCCACTCTTGGTGGTCATTCCAGTCTTAGAATATCTGAAGTACTATCTAATCGAAACACTCATTTGGCACTTGGATCATGTTATCTTGTATTATTACCTATTCATTTATATGACTATCTTCTTAGCAAAATCAAGGGCTTCTTGAGGGTAGAGAGCTTGTCTTATATGCCTCTTTGTAATTCCATTGCTTAGTACAGAGGATATGGTCATTAATAGGTTTGATTCTATAATTTGGATCCAATGTCATCGTACATAGTAATAGGGCAGTTTTTTCCCCGTAATTTAGGTTATTTTTGTAACACTCCCACAAAAGCCAAAGGTAAAGTACCTTGAATTCATAAAATAATAAGGAGATTGGTTCATGTTCCCTAATTGCAATCTTTTTTTTTTTAAATTTATAAATAGGTATTGTTTTATTTCAATTTCTTTTGAAAAACATGGTTTGGGCCAGATATCTTGACAGAAACCAAAATTATCAGTGTTTTTATTTTAAAATTCTTTGTTGCCTTAGTAAAATTACACTTTCATGACATAAGCCCAAGTACATTTACAAATACTGCATGGATATGTAGCCAAATTGTTTAAAATGTCAAACTTAAATTCCCTTAAATAGAGAGTTAAAATATCAATAAACAGATACTTAGTTGCTGTTTTCTTTCAGAGATTTCCAAATCTCATATTATTAGGGTTTTTAAAAATTTCATTCTTTTATAGAGTTCTATAATAGCTGATATTTGATAGCTGTATTTGTTGTGCTTGCTACAACTATCAAGTATTTATGGAGCACCCATCATTTGCAGTGAGCACTTATTTTTAAATGCTTTTTTGCATTTATAGAAACATTCTTGTTTTTAAAAGCTTGCCAGGGAGAATACATACAAATATTATATATCCACAAAAATTTAAAAAACTCACCAGGAATACTTGGTGGTTTTCTATAGTCATAGTTAGAATTAATCACATTTTACCTGATCCTATGTTGTCAGGATTCAGAACCTTAATTTTTAATTTAATATCATTTAAGCAAAAATAGTCACTCAACTTGATGAAATGTTTGATTAGCAAAACATCCATGCATCTTGATTATATCTGAGGCCTGAGCCATTAGTTTAACAAAGCACTGAAATGACACTGCTATTGCATTACCAAAAAGCTTAAAGACTTGTAGCAGGGGGACTACTAGGTATGTAAGGGTTTGTGTTTTTCTTCTTTTTCTTTTTTTCCCAACTTTAAAAATTTTATCATTTTTTAAATTTCTTAACATAATTAGGGTACAGATTTAAAGCAAAATTATTTTTTCCTTACTAGGAAGCAAAAAGCTGCCATTCTGGTGTAATCTTATCATAATACCATTCTAACATGAGCCTGGGGCCCTCACCGAAGTCTTGAAATATACTTGCTTTTTTTCCAAGATCCTGAATGAAATATACTTTTTAAAGAAACATTTTTTGAAAACCCCAGTTGGCCCAAGGACCGCTTTCCAGAGTTCCACCCTTGGACTTTTTACCCATGGTCATATTCTTATCTGGGGTTATGGTTATTAAGCCAGTATTTAAAAAAAAAAAAACCCTGATTTTGTTCACTTTTGTTTTCCTATACAAGAATCTTTACAGTCAACATGTACTTCTAGATGCTGTATTGAAATTGCTGGCAGAGTCTATTCTATACAAACTGAACAATCTGGCCCCTTGTTTTATTTGTAAAGGTTCAATGTATCTATGCCTGCCTACTTCAGTCTGCAAGGGAGTGTCAGAAAGGCCCCGCATTCGCCGAGCCGTGAGTTATCACTAACTTTTCAGATGTGTTAATGAATGTGGAACAAAAGCAGTTGTGTTTAAAAGGAAAAAAGGACCATCAAAATAACCTTTATTATAGTAGCAGGCGTGAACACTAAATGGATTATTCCAAGTTATGTCAAAAATAACCTACTAGAGAGTAGCTTCTAGAAAACCTATTGTTGAACTGCTCTGAAGCTATCATTTTACTTGTTAATTGCTGTTCTTAAAACTTTATATACCCTGGTTACAAATTAGAATGTTCTTTAAATCTTTTTAACCATGTTAAAACAATTTGAACAAAATCTTACTCCATCTATAAAAGAAAGGATTTAGCTGAATTTAGTTAAGCTCTTCAATATAAGACCACATGAAGGGGTAAAGTTTTAACCCTTTTTGTTATTGACATATAGAAATATAAACATTAAATTTAAATGACTGAATCACTTCTAGATGAAAGTTTTTGGAGTGCTCCAGGCATCATGTGAAGTATGGAGGTATTTACAGTATCTTTTGGTACCAATAGTTCTCGCTTCAGTAATTCACCAGTAGGTTTTCATTCACCAGTGGTATCAATTTAAGGCTAAAATAAAACATCTACATTTCTTAGGGCTTAATCATTCTGTATAGGAAGAGGAAACATCCTTTAAGTTTTTCTTTTGTTTTTCCAAAGAGATTCTAAGCAAAAAAATTGTAACTAACATCTGTGTTTTGTTATTAGTGCTAGTTACTTTTCTTTTCCTTAGACTCTTCAAAGTTTTTGAACAGATAGCCATATTTGATAAACAGGTTGGATACTTAAGTTGCTTAGGAGGTGTATTGTGTTATATGAAGACAGAGTGAATTTAAATGTACCCAGTTTGGCAATATATAGCACAGACTACATAAAACTTGGAGATATGGAACCTTTGGAGGCATTAAAGTTAACGTTTCATGTAGGCAATGTGCCTTTGTTTGACTGGTGTGTAAGTCCTTCTTCCAGGTTTGTACGCTCTTAAATGCATTATTCTACCCTCTCTTAACTCCTCCCAGCAGCAAAAGGGAGACACTTCAGCTGGAACAAAATAGTGGAAGAAATGGCGTCTGGGGTTCAGTGGGGATTCGCAGTGTGTATGCAATGTTTGCAAGATTACTTTTTATATTTTTCAATTACTGTAAACAATTATAAAATATATCAATGCTTATCAAGAAGGGAACAGTGTATACCAGTAGAAACTCTCCTAGTGGGTCTGCTGTAAGTCATTTAACCTCTTGGGGCCTCAGTTTTCTCACCTGCAGAAGGAGTTGGACTTGGTAATCTTTAAGGTCCATTCCTGCTCTAAAATCCTATGCTTTTCTGAAGTACTCTATTTAACAGAATGCATTGCTTTCCCACTTTGACTGTTTGAATTACATGTGCAGTACACTTACTGCAACTGCATGTTGTCTAAAATAGTTTTTCTATAGGATGTTATATAAAAAACTAATCCCTCTTGAGCTTTATATAAATGTGTGTATAATAGCCACACATACAAAGCTAGTGATAGTAGGGTTCACAGAAAATAAATGCTTTCCTGTTGTCTAACCTTGTATGTTATTAACTTTTCTATATTACAGGAGATACTACTCGTCAGCGAATCAAATTCAGTGATGACAGAGTATGCAAGAGTCACCTTCTCAACTGTTGCCCCCATGATGTGCTTTCTGGAACTGTACGTATTTTTTAAATCTATTGTTTGATTACTGCTGTGCTATAGTAATGAACTACTTGATGAAGTCTTAATTCCTTGTCAAATTACAGTTTTTGGACACTTGTGAGGAGGAGGGACCTGCATTCATTATCATTTATTTAAGTTGATTTAAATCTACAGTAATGACTTTCTTCTGAGTAGTAGTTGATATATTTTGTTTTATACTTTTTTCCAGTCTTCCGAGTAACGTTTTTTTTTTTTTTTTGAGACGGAGCCTCAAGCTATCCCCCTGGGTAGAGTGCCATGGCATCACAGCTCATAGCAACCTCCAACTCCTGGGCTCAAACGAGTCTCCTGCCTCCGCCTCCCAAGTAGCTGGGACCACAGGCG
>CAUYQV010190450.1:0-21165 GCA_963574575.1 Galagoides demidoff | reverse complement strand
GCTTGAGCCCAGGAGTTGGAGATTGCTATGAGCTGTGATGCCATGGCACTCTACCCAGGGGGATAGCTTAAGGCTCCGTCTCAAAAAAAAAAGAAAGGGGAAAATGGTATAGAACTAAACAGAGGTAACATTTCTGTTCTTCAATGGAATAAAATAAGTATATATCTGAAATAAGTGCTGATAAGTAAACCCTATAGCAACCGCTAAGAAAAAAAAAGGGAAAAATCATTAAAGAAAAAAGGCTTCGCCAGAAAATATTCATTTAACACAAAGGGAAGTAGAGAGAAATTAAACAAAAGACTTGAAATATGTAGAAAACAAAAATATATCAGCAGACATGAACCCAACAATCTCAATAACATTCAATGTGAATGGATTAAACAATCCAATCAAAAGGAATAGACTGACAAAATGAATTCCAAAAATAAGATCCAACTCTATGCTATCTACAGAGACACTTTAGATTCAAAGAAGCAAATGGGTTAAAAATGAAAGGATGTAATTAAACAAGAAAGGTGGAGTATTTATATCAATATCAGATAAAACAGATTTTTTTTTTTTTTGCAGTTTTTGGCAGGGGCTGGGTTTGAAACTGCCACCTCTGTTATATGGGGTTGGCAGCCTACTTCTTTGAGCCATAGGCACCATCCACAGACAAAACAGATTTTAAATTAAAAAACTTACTAGAAGTAAAGACAGGCATTTTACAATAATAAAAGAATCAATCCATCACAAAGATAAAAGTAGGCAGAGTATCAACAAAGCAATGTAAGATCCACAGTACTATCAACTAACTAGACCTAAAGACAACCAAAGAAAATTCCATCCAATTAGGAGAAGGTTCATTGTTCTTAAGTGCCCTTGGAATATTCTTCAGGTTAGACCAAATGATCAGCTAATAAAATAAGCCTCAATAAAGGCAGAAAGATTGAAATCATACAAAACATGTCGTCCAATGACAATGGAGTTAAGTTAGAAACTGATAAGGAAATTGTGAATTGAAAATTTCACAAATATGTGGAAATTAAATAATACACTTTTTTTTTAATTTTTTTTTTAATTTTTATTTTTGGAGGCAGAGTCTCACTACGTAGCCCTCAGTAGAATGCTGTGGCATCACAGCTCACAGCAACCTCAAACTCTTGGGCTTAAGTGATTCTCTTGCCTCAGCCTTCCAAATAGCTGGGACTACCGGCGCCCATCACAATGCACCCAGCTATTTTTTTGTTGAAGTTGTCATTGTTGATTTTAGGTGGTCCAGGCTGGGTTGGAACCTGCCAGCCTCTGTGTATGTGGCCAGGGCCCTACCAACTGAGCAACAAGTGCCGCCCAAAATAATGCACTTTTAAATCATTACTGGGCCAAAGAAGAAATCAAAAGAGAAATCAGAAAATACTTTCAGATGAAGGAAAACAAATACACAACATACCACACCTTAAGAAGAGTAGATAAATAAGTGCTTAGAGTCGTGATTTTCAACTGGCGTGCCATGAAAAGTTTTAAAAATCATTAATTAAATCATTTTTGAAGGTACTTCAAAGCACAGTAAGAATATTCATTTTTTTACTAGAGACAGAGTCTCACTTTGTCACCCCTGGTAGAGTGCCTTTACATCATAGCTCACAGCAAGCTCTAACTCTTGGGCTAAAGCAATTCTCACGCCTCAGCCTCCCAATTAGCTGAGACTACAGACGCCCACTATAATGCCTGGCTATTTTTTAGAGACGGGGTCTCGCTCTGGCTCAGGCTGGTCTAGAAACCTTGAGCACAAGCAATCCACCTGCCTCCCAAGTGCTTGGATTACAGGTGTGAGCCAGTGAGCCCTGTACTATAAACAATATTATGTCAACTAATTAGATAATTCAGATGAAATTGACAAACTCCTGAAAATGTACCAACTACTGAAACTGGCCAAGAAGAAATAACAGTCTCAACAGACTAGCTGGGTAGCTCATGCCTTATAACCCTGACACTCTGGGAGGCTGAGGGAGAAACATTCCTTGAGCTCAGGAGTTCAAGACCAGTCTAAGCCAAAAGGGAGATCCATCTTTACCAAAACAAAAAAGTTAGCTGGGCATGGTGGCGTGTGCCTGTAGTACCAGCTGCTTGGGAGGCTAAGGAAGGAGGATTGCTTGAGCCCAGGAGTTTGAGGTTGCTATGAGCTAGGCTGAGGCCATGGCACACTAGCCCAGGCAATAGAATGAAACTCTGTCTCAAAAAAAAAAAAAGGCAGCGCCTGTGGCTCAAGGAGTAGGGCACCAGCCCCATATATTGGAGGTGGTAGGTTCAAACTCGGGCTCGAGCCAAAAACTGCAAAAAAAAAAACCCAAATTAAAATAAAGCCAATCAGAACAAACCTATAACAAGAGATGGAATCAGTCATCATAAAACAATTCACAAAAAAGACTCATATACAGATAACTTCACTAATGAATTCTAACACTAATAAACAATTAAATACCATTCTTCACAAACTCTCTTCCAGAAGGAAAAGAGGAAGAAACACTTTCTAACTCATTCTATGAGACCAGTATTACCCATACACCAAAAATCAGACACAGACATCATCAGAACGCTAAAGACTAATATCTCTTATGAATACAGATGTGACAATCCTCACAAAATACTAGAAAATTGAATCCAGCAATATAAAAAGGATTATACACCGGGGGATTTACTTTAGGAATGTAATATTTGTTTAATATTTGAAAAATCAGTGTAAAATCTTCATTTATAGAATAAAGGACAAAAAGCATATACGATCATTTAAATAAAAACAGAAAAAGCATTTGACAAAATTCAACACACCTTCGTGATAAAAACACTCAACAAAGTATGAACAGAAAGAAACTTGCTGAACCCGATATAAGGCATCTATTAAAACCACACAGCTAATACCATTCTTCATGACGGAAGACTGAATATTCTCCGACTAAGGTCAGGAACAGGATGTCTGCTCTCACTATGTCTATTCCACATCATACGAGTTCCTAGGCAGGGAAATTAGAAAGGAAAAAAAAGGAAAAAGAAAGAAAGAAGTAAGAGGCATTCAGAAGATAAATAAAACTACCTCTATTTGCAGATGACATGATCTTGCATATAGAAAGTCCTGATACGTTCACTAAAAACCAATAAATGAGCTCAGATAAGACACAAAAATAGTCAATGGTATGTCTATGCACTTAGCAAAGAAGAAACTAAAAATATAATTTTAGAAAATATTTCCATTTACTATAATATCAAAAATAAATATGTAGGAATAAATTTTTAAAAGTACAAAACTTATTCTCTGGAAACTACTAAACACTGTTGAAAGAAATTAAAGGTGCAAATAAAAGAAAAGACATCCCATCTTCACTGATTAGAATATTGTTAAGATGGCAATGTGCCACAATCTGATCTACAGATTCAATGCAATCCCTATCAAAATCCCAGGTAACTTGTTTGCTGAAATGACAAGGTGATCCTAAAATTCATGTGGAGTTTCACAAGATGCCACAAAATGTTCTCAAAAAGAGAACAAAGTTGGAGGACTCATTTTCTGATTTTTAGAGATACTGCAAAGCTAACCAAGATAATAGGATACTGATGTAAGTGTGCAGTTCAATAGAATAGGGTTGCCCAGAAATAAACCCATATATATTTAAGGTCCATTCATTTCCATAAGGGTTCTAAACCGACTCATTCTGGAAAGAACTGTCTTTTTAATAGATACTGCTAGGAAACTGGACATCATGTAAAAACATAAATTTGGACCCCTTACTTCACACCATGTACAAAAACCAATTCCATCTGGATCAAAGACCAAAATCTAAGGTGCTACAAGTATAACACTTTTGAAAGAAAACACAGCAATAAATCTTCATAACATTAGATTAGGCAATGGTTTTTCAGAAATGACATCAAAAGCACAAGCAGAAAAAAAAAATAGGTAAAATGGGCTTTCTCAAATTAAAGGCTTTTTTTTTTTTCCTTTCTGAGACAGGGTCTTTCTTACTCTGGCCCAGGCTAGAGTGTCATGGCCTCAGCCTAGCTCACAGCAACCTCACACTTCTGGGTTCAGTGATCCTCCTGCCTCAACCTCCAGAGCTGCTGAGACTACGGGTGCCCACCATGCCTGGCTAGTTTTTCTATTTTTTTGTAGAGATGGGGTCGTGATCTTGCTCAGGCTGGTCTCAAACTCCTGAGGTCAAGCAATCCTCCTACCTCTGCCTCCTAGAGTGCTAGGATTACAGGTACGTGCCACCATGCCAGGCCCAAAATTTAGAGGTTTTTATGCTACAAAGGATACCACCGACAAAATTAAAAGATAACCCACAGAAAGAGGAAAAATTCTAGCAAACCATAAATTTGATAAGACCTTGTATTTAGAATATGTGAAGAACTGTTACAACTCAATTGCAAAAGAACAAATGAGCCAATTTTAAAAAGGGGACAGAGTCAGCATGGTGGCACATGCCTATAGTCTCACTACTTGAGTGGCTAAGGCAGGAGGATCACTTGAGCCCAAGAGATCAAGCCCAGCAGGGCAACCTCATTTCTATTTTTAAAAAAAGGGCAGTGCCTGTGGCTCAAAAGGGTACGGTGGGTGCCCACCATGCCTGCCCAGTCTCACTGGCCCCATATGCTCAAGGTGGCGGTTCAAGTCCAGCCCCAGTCAAAAACCGAAAAAAAAAAAAGGGGGGAAAAAATCTGAATACACAATTCCCCACGAAAGACATACAAATGGCCAATAAGCAATGAATGATGTTCAACATCTTTAGCAACTGGAGAAAAGCAAATCGAAACCAGGATACTACTTCTCACACCATGAAGGCTCTAATCAAAAAGACATAACAACAACTGTTGGTGGGAATGTGGAGAAACTGAAATGCCAGTGAGAATGTAAAATAGTGCAGCCACTTTCAAAAACATCCGTAAAAGGAACTACCATACATGACTCAGCAATTCTACTGCTAAGTATAAACCTGGAGAAATGAAATCATTAGTCCCACACAAAAACCTGTACACAAATGTTCATAGCTGCGCTACAATGGCCAAAACTAGAAAAAAACACAAACGACCATAATAAAATGTGATATATTCATATAATGAAATATTGGGTAATCAAAAGACATGAAGTACAATATATGCTACAACATGGATGGTAACACCAAAAACATGATGCTTGAAAGATGTTGGTCACAAAAGGCTACATTTTACATGACTTCATTTATATAAAATGTCAAGAACGGGCAAATATGTAGAGACAGAAAGTCATTTAGTGGTTGCCCACTGCTAAGGGATGACAGCACAGAGGTAAGGAGAGATGCCATAAATTATCTTTCCGAGGTGAGGGAAATATTCTAAAATTGATTGTGGCCACAGCTGCCAACTCTGAATCTTCTAAAAGCTATTGGCTCAGACATTTTAAATGAATGAATGATCTCAACTAAGCTGTTATTTAAAAGACAGTACTATGCAATCATACAAAGGGTACTTGGAAGTAGATTCTTTTTTTTTTTTTTTTTTTTTTTTTTGCAGTTTTGGCTGGGGCCAGGCTTGAACCCATCACCCCTGTATATGGGGCCGGCACCCTACTCCTTGAGCCACAGGCACCTCCCAGGAGGTGGATTCTTTGTATGCTGGATTCAAAGGCATAGCAGGCACCAATTCTACCAAGTATCTAGTAATTAACTGCCTATTAGATCATTTGTGAAACCATTCCCCTCCCTACCCTTTCTAGTTTTTGACTCTCTGTAAAAAGCCATGCTTACAAGGCCTCCGATCTCACCAAGCCTACTTGCCTAGCTTTTGCCAAGCATGACTCTATCTAAAGTCACTTGTCTCTATAGTAACCAACTAGAAAAGCTGCTGTGCTTAGCAATGGCTTCGTGCAAGCAGTAGTCTAGCCTAGAGCGGACTCCTAGAATGGAATCCTCTCTCCAATGATGTCTGCGTTTTTCCTGGTATTAGAAAGGAGCTTCTGAGATGAATGAGAGAGGAGGAGGGTTAAAGAGAAAAGGATGGAATATAAAACATGAAGGAAGATGGGCTTTAAGTGGACACTGAGTTCAAGAAGAAAATGAAGTTAAAAGAAGCTTGATTTATGAGAGGACCAAAAATGACATGGTTTAAAAAAAACAAGGTATAAGAAACAAGTAATTATTAGATTATTTCCAATCACATTCTTCTGGTCAAAAATATATGGTAATGTTACCGTTAAGAAACTGCCAATAAACATAATCATAATACCTCAGAAAGCTGGATAATGTTAAAACTATTCAAAAGATGTTTAAAAGTATAGTCCAGCTACGGATAAGGGATAGCTTGCATCTTCAACAAATGTCTAACCTAAGGGTGGGTAGCAATGAACACAGAACAGTTAATTTTTATTAATGAGGTGGAGTAGAGAATGAGGAGGGAGTACACTTTATGTAACAGACACGGAAACCTTATAGAAGCTCAACATCTGTAGTGTCTCAACAGGGAGAGGCCCCTAGCTCGGGCTCGGCTGGGTCATCCTCTCATTACCAGTTTGTGCCTGTGAATTCATTAGCAGAGTTTTAGTCCTCAGGAGGTCATAAAACAAGTCATTACTATAGTGTCTGCCAGCCTGTGGGCTCTTCCAGGAAAAGAGACCAGTCTACTTTTTTGCACATGAGGCCACTTTAAATTTGACCTGATGCAATATGGAGAGTAGGAAGACACTAGGACAGCACCTTGACGAGTGGGTTTCAAGCACCAGCGCCCTCATCGCCCTCATCTGTTATTACGCATGGCATGCTAAGTCCTTACTCCCCTACCACAGAATATTATAAGCCTCAAAAATATGTTCTTTAAAAGTTTTTATAAATAGTAAAGTTTCTTTTGCCTGCTTTACCAGAATTGGCTAAAGTTGCATCTAACACTTTCTATTCCGTACCATACTTATTTGATTACATAGTTATCTTCCCTACTGGACCTAAGTATGTTTTCCCTTTGGACATTCCACAAAGTATAGCATCAAAATTTCACATAGTAAGTGCTGTCTGTATACAGTAAGTTATTATTAAAATCATTACTGCACAATTTATTCCACTTGGAAAAGTCTGTAAACTCCAGCAAATCTCCATATCCCACTTTTCTGCAGAAAACTTTATTTAAAACTGTCCTTAAATTAGACCATTCTATCACTAATAAAAGAGAACCTTTACTAACTAAAGACCACATATTAAAGCAACCAGCCTTATGTGGAAATTTTCTTTTTAAAGAACAGTAACAATAATACAAATGACTTTTTTTTTTTTTTGAGACAGAGCCTCAAGCTGTCCCCCTGGGTAGAGTCCTGTGGCATCACAGTGCACAGTAACCTCCAACTCCTGGGCTCAAGCGAGTCTCCTGCCTCCGTCTCCCAAGTAGCTGGGACCATAGGCACCTGCCACAATGCCTGGCTATTTTTTTGGTTGCAGCCATCATTGTTGTTTGGCGGGACCAGGCTGGATTCAAACCCGCCACCTTAGGTGTATGTGGCTGG
This sequence comes from Galagoides demidoff, assembly GCA_963574575.1. Classification (NCBI taxonomy): domain Eukaryota; kingdom Metazoa; phylum Chordata; class Mammalia; order Primates; family Galagidae; genus Galagoides; species Galagoides demidoff. The sequence goes on along the minus strand of CAUYQV010190450.1, from coordinate 13,670 downwards.
CGCCTTAGTCACTTGAGCCACAAATGACTCTTTAAGACAATTCAACACAGTAATAATTTAATTACCTGTAAGGTAAAATCAAGGATTTTGAACAAGCGAAGAGGTTAGTATTTCTAGTCCTGTGATAACTTTTGTAGGAGGCAGAGACTGACACTTGATTTGATGCCTACTTCTAATATATTTTAATTCAGCAGAGTTTAATTCAATTTGATTCTAGTACATGTAAACTCATTCTTTCATCTTGTTTTGTGCATGACCTTAACTTCAAGTTTCAGATTCTCAGAAGTCCTCTGTAGAGGAGCCTGGGATCCCTGGAAGCACACTACCTCTTGTCTCTTCAGAGGTCAAGCTGTATGTGCATCACTGGACACTACAGCACACCACTCCTCACTGCACCAATCCTACTGGCATGGCTAAATGTCCCCTTCACTTCATATCACAGAAAGCACTTGATAACTGACCAATATCTGGATTAAGTTTAGGTTCGCAAGCTTAATTATGAGGAAAAAAAATCTTACAGTGGGGTGGAGCCTGTAGCTCAAGCAGCTAAGGCGCCAGCCACATACACCAGAGCTGGCGGGTTCGAACCCAGCCCTGGCCAAACTCCAACAAAAAAACAGCCAGGCCTTGTGGAGGGCACCGTGTGGAGTCCCAGCTACTCCAGAAGGCTGAGGCAAGAGAATCACTTTAGCCCAGGAGTTGGAGGTTGCTGTGAGCTGTAAGGCCATGGAACTCCACCCTGGGCCATAGCTTGAGGCCTTGTCTAAAACAAACAAACAAACAAACATCTTACAGCTATATTGGTTTGCTAATTAAAAATCATAGACTGGGTGGCTTGAACAATAGAAATTTATTTTCTCATAGTTCTGGAAACTAGAAGTCCAAGATCAAGGTGTTGGTAGGTTTGGTTTCTTATGAGACCTCTTCCCTTGGCTGGCAAATAGCTGCCTTCCTGCTGTGTTTCCTCTGTGCATGTATGTTCCTGTGTTCAAAGTTCCCCTTCTTGTGAGGACTCCAGCCAGATGAAATTAGGGCCTTTTCTAAAGACCTCATTTAACTTAATCACTTCTTTAGATGTCCTATCTGCAAATACAGTCACATTCTAAGGTACTAGAAGTTAGAATTCTTCAACATAGGAATTCAAGGGAAACATATTGAGTCTGTAACAACAGCTAAGTTCATTTATTTCTGCCCTATGCACTAATTTAGGTTTGTTCATATTACAACCAAAACAATCTCTCTGAGCCATACTTTCCTCAAGTAAGCTCCAAAGAGAAGAGAGCTGAGGGTTACATTCTATGCAGCCCTCCAAGCATCAGAAGGGCCCCCTTGGGTACTTAATAAATGAAGACATTTGTAGTGACTTACCTGTGGCAACATGGTTAGCTGTTTGGGAATCACTGAAAAGCTTTTTGGCAATAGGTCCTAGAGACTATTCTGAAACCAGAGATTTCCTTTTATAATCTTTTTTTCCTAGAGCATGCCAATTTGGAAATATGCCAGGGTATGTGGGGAATGAGGAATCCTTTTTGTCTTTACTGTAAGGTATCATCACTGGTAAAGAAACTTCTCAAGAAAGTGCTCAAAAGTCCTTTAATATTTTTGATGAGCAATAATTAAAGAATTAAGATAGGAGAAGCAACAGAAGAAGCCTATAGCTAACTCTTCTAGCGAACTATTATGGAGGTTTTTTTCCTTAAGTACTATTGAATATAACATATTAAACAATAAAAAAAAAATTAAAGAAAATAAGCCAACGGTCAGGCACGGTGGCTCATGCCTGTAATCCTAGCACTCTGAGAAGCTGAGGGAGGTGGAATGCCCTGAGCTCAGGAGTTCAAGACCAGAGCGAGACCTCATCTCTTAGAAAAAAAAAAGAAAAAAAAAAAACAGCTGGCTATTGTGGGGTGCCTGTCAGTACTTGAGAAGCCAAGGCAACAGAATCATTTAAGCCTAAGAGTTTGAGGTTGCTGTGAGCTCTGATGCCACAGCACTCTACCACAGGCAACAAAGAGAGACACTGTCTAGAAAAGAAAAGAAGCAAACTAGTGGTATCCAGGTATATCTTCTCAGTCGTTTTTTAAGACTGGTCTTATTATGGCACATCTATAATCAGATTGCAAAATGCATTTCATTTTAACAAGTGTATGTTATCAACTCTTGGGCTTAAGCAATTCTCTTGCTTCTCCTCCCAAGTAGCTGGGACTATAGGCACCCACCAAAATGTCCGGCTATTTTTTGTTACAGTTGTCATTGTTGTTTTAGCTGGCCTGGGCTGGATTCAAACCCGCCAGCCTCTGTGGCCAGAGCCATAACCACTTTGCTACATTAAGAGTGCCTGTAATAATCAGGTAGGTAACTGCAAATACCAATCTTAAAGGAATCATGTTTTAATCTTCAAATGGTTATTTTATCTTATATGTAACCACACAGCAATTTCTACTTTATCTTACTGTTAAAACTATCACTAGCAAGAATGAAGAGTATATTATTTATCAGCCATAGGAATCTATGGCTATCTATCACCAAAGTATGACTTTTATACTCTAATGTCCGTGTACCCAAACAACTGTGCATGAAGAAACCTTTTCTGGTAGTCTATATTTGACTTTTTAATCCAGGGATAATAAAGTGAGACTAACTAGTTTTTCTAAATGTAAAGAGGCTTCTTAATAGCTCTCTCATTAACTTTCAAAAACCATCATATGAAGAGGTCTCAACAAAACCAACCAACGTATGGAATGATGCCCAAAGAATGACATCAAAATTCTGGGTATTATACTAAGGAAAAATTCATCTAGGCCAGGCCTGGTGCTTCATGGCTTGTAATCCCAGCATTAGGGAGGCTGAGGCTAGAGGATCCCTTGAGGAGTTCGAGGTCAGCCTCAGCAAGAGTGGCACTCCAGCTCTACAAAAATATAAAAATCAGCTGTGTGGGATGGTGGGTGCCTGTAGTCTCAGCTACTTGGGAGGATGAGGCAGGAGGATGGCTTGAGCCCAAGAACTGGAGTCTACAGTGAGCTATGATATTCCTATTGCACTGTAGCTGGGCCAGAGGGCAAAACTTGTTGGGGGGGGGGGGGACAAAAAAGAAAGAACGAAAGAAAAGAAAAGAAAGATCTCTTCCATCCTAAGTAATACTTGAGAATTTTCTCTTGGAATTTAATCAGTCAAGTTTGGTGGTTTCATTACCACTTAAGGGTAAAATTATTGATGAATAGGTGATAAATAAATCTCTATATCATTCTTACTTAGTAAACAAATAGTTTGAGCTCACAAACATGTTAAAAGCTTTCCTTTTCTCCACAATGCTAGTCAAGCATAAAGGAATCCATTTCCTCAGTTCAAACTGGTTGCAGACAAGAAGGCTCCTCAGAATTTACTTGTCATGCCACAAATTTTACTAACGGTTTGGGTCACACGTGTTTTTTGAAGATCAAATGCCTTGACATGCCTTTGTGTTCTTTCATTTTCCTTTCTGTTATATTTGTTGCTCTTTGGTCTTCTGACAGTTCCATTTTCTTTTATGTTCCTGCTATTTCCCCAAACAGCAGTAACCTGGAGTGTAACTGATCACATCTCTTGTAATTTTTTTTTTTTACTATTCTAGGACTTTCCAGATCTGGAATGGGAGGAAGCTGATTCAGGTGCAGCCCAAAGACGATTCTGATTCCCCAAGCAGTGTGTGTGGAAAATCACCTCCTCGCCCTTCATTTTGTGTCTACTCAACAGCGCTGTCATGCCCAAATGTACAGACTAGCCAAGAACTAGATTTCCAAAATGGCTTTGCTCCTTTCGAGCTGACATCGGTCTATAAATCCAGTTTATTTCTACCGCAACCTACCCCTCTCTCCACTCCAATTATCCGATACACAGACGGTTGAACCTAACCTAGGGCAGACAACCGAATTTCATCTGCGAAATTCAGGAGAGCAAAAAGTCATTGCACAGATGCAAAAAGAACGTCAAAAGGAGGGAAAAAAACCCCAAACTAACCTAAGCAAACGCGAAGGGCGGGCATCACCAGGAATCGCGCCCTCCCCGCGAGGCCACGCCTCCCCGGCGCGGCCACGCCCCCCAGCCCTGGCCCCGGCGCGGCCACGCCCGACGTGAGGCGCGGGAGTCGCCGGGCCGGGGGCGGGGCCTGCGCGCCCCTCCCCCCCCCGCCGCCGCCGGCGGCCTCCGCGCGGGCCTCCCAGCCCTTATTCCACTCACTTTGTTCTCCGCCTTTGTCCTAATCCACACCAGCAGGTGGAGCCGCAGTTAAAGTTTCCAAGTCCATTCCGGGAGCGGGAGCCCATCTTGCTAGCTGCCGAGGCCCTCGCTGGAGAAGGAGGGTCAGAGCTCGGGTGCAGCCAATCGCGGGCAACGCTGCTAGTTATCAGAGCAGAATGGGCTGTAGTTTAGTAAAATAGGAAAGCTGCAAAACACTGTGGAGTGCTCCGGTGTAAATAAAAAGAAGAAAAAAAAAGTTTCTCAAGTCGCCGCTGCACGACGTCGGGCAGGCGCCGAGGTGGGGGTCTGCGCTCTCTCGAGCGGCCACGCGCTGGACTTTATTGTGCCGCAACAAGCCCCGGTTCCCATTGTTTGTTTTTTCCTCAAAATATGGCAAAGGTTCAGGTGAACAATGTAGTGGTGCTGGATAACCCTTCTCCCTTCTACAACCCGTTCCAGTTCGAGATCACCTTCGAGTGCATCGAGGACCTGTCTGAAGGTGAGTCCCGACGCCCGGGCTGTCAGTTGCGGGCTGCAGACGTTGAAAGTTTCCCGGGCCCGGCCTCGGCGGGGCGGCCGTCCTCGGCGCCGGCGGGCTGCGGGTTCGGTTCCGCGGAGGGAAACTTGAAGTTGACGGACGACCGCCGCCGAGGCGCGCGCGGCGTTCGGCCGCAGCCAGGGCGCCCGCCGCGGCTTAACTTGCGAGGAACTTGTTCGAGCGGAGGTAGCCATGTTGTCAGCTTTGTCTGGCGGGCGGGCGGTTCGCGGGACCCGCACTCGCGCCCGTGGCGCCGGCCGGGGGTCGCGCAGGTTGGCCACGCGCCGCGGACGGCCTTCCGCGACCCTCACGGCCTCGGCGAAGAGGCTGGGAGGGAAGATGAGTGCGTGTGGTCGCGCCGGCGAGTTAGGAGCGGAGCCATCTTACCCCGAGCAGAGAATTGGGCTAGCGACCCCGGCGTCACGACGCCTCCTCTCGCCTCGCCGCGGGGGACAGACACGGCGCCCGCCGCCCACCTTCCTGCCCCTGGCGAGAGGCACAGCCCTTCCTGGAGCTCACGGTAGAGTTGCCGTACTCTCCTGGCCGGCTCGGGGAGGAGAGCAAGGCTGTCCTCGCGCTGATTTCTGGCTTCCTCGACCAACCAGCGGGGAAGGCGGGCGCAGGCTCGGCCCCTCCGCGCCGCGGGCCGGGCGCCGGCGCTCCCCGGGGGCCGCGGTCCTCCGGGCTGGTCCTCCGGGCTGGTCCTCCCGGCCGGCGCCCGGGGATGCTGGTACGCGGACTCCCGGACCAACGGGAATTCCTTTCCCTTAATGACGAAAATTCTCTCTCTCGCAGGAAAAATATTGCTAAGCTAGTAAGTTACATTTAACCCAAGACCAGAAATAAGTAAGATACTTCAATAATTCTCAGGACTTAATCTCTGGTTTCTATATAGTCTGATAAACGACTTTCTTCAAAAACGTACTGAAATCTAATTACAGTAACTCCACACCGAAGCAGATACAGAACACACTCTGAACGTAAAACACAAACGTGGGCTAGGAAATTAATGGTAGAATTCTGAAGGCATTGCCAAAATTTTACTATTTTTTTATTATATACGTTTTAAGCTCTTGCAAAAAAAAAATTTAGTGTATTGAATAATACGTATTTGTAAAGCTGAAACTGAATAATTTCTTACCTTCGCTTTTCTTAGACTTTAATAAAGTAATCCAATGCTTCATTTTCAAAATTTGAGGGGAAAAATTTTTATCAATGTTAATTTTACAACTGAACATGGAGACATGCTTCTTAAAATCTACGAATACTTAAAATTATTTGGCTTCTGAAACATTTTCATTTTAAAAATTCATCTGTAAATTCCAATAATGTATCTTATGTAGGTTGTTAACTTTAATTATAAAAGCTATATATGCTCATTGTAATAAACTTAAAGTTGTACAGATGTGTATAATGTAACAGTTCTCAGTATTCAGTGCCTTCCCCATGTTCTTTAACCACAATTAATGATGTGTTGTTTTTAATACGTATATGAATCACAGATCCACATAAAGTGTACTTCATAGAGGGGCATACTCTAAAAGATGATTCATTTACTAAATACCTAAATAGGCCATTGACAATAATAGTAAAGAGTATTATTTGTGTTCTGAAATCATGTGATTACTCTCCTGTGGTACTACTATAAGCATTTCAGCTACCAGGCCCATTTTTCATATCCAGCGGTCAGTTTTTTTTTCCCATTTTATTCTTAATTGCACATAAAAATGGGTAAATATTAAGAAAAACCATTTATCAATCCATTCTGGCTTATGCCACAGTGTTTCGGGCATTAGAAGTTCTCCAAGTTAACAGGTACTTCTCAATTGATGCCTTCCATTTTAGAACTCAGAACAAGGAAGATGATTCAAGATGCAGTTCCAGGGCCTTTACATTGGATGGGTGAAACCAGCTATTCACAAAGGCCAAAACTATGTTTCATTTTTAACTGGGATCCATTCAAAACCCAGCTTAATCACATCAGGGTTTTTACAATACTGATGTCAAGAATATACACCTACTTCCACTGGTATACTTCTTATGTTCAAGGGGCCATTGCTGACCATATATTTAGTATTTTAAAAATATTTAAGCTGAGTCATACTGAAGCTGCAAAGGAATCTTTCAAAAAGGTGCCATGCCTCTGTACTCCACCTAGAGGCTATGTGGATTAAGAAAATGGAGTTTATTTAGCAAAGGCTCCTTACGGGTTCCATACTTTTATAATATAGTTCTTTTTAAAAATGGGTTCTTGGAATTAAACTACAGAATATTCTGAAGAGACTTTTAATTTTGTTTTGTCTCAAGTCCCAAACCAGAGTTTGGCTACCATTTTTCATACTTTATCAGCAGCCCCCAAATATTTTTACTTCCCTTTAAAATGTTGCTTTAGGAAAAAAAGCTCTTGAGGCTATCTGGTTGTTTTTAATCTAAGGCTTTTATAGGGGGCAGGGCAGCCTTAACAAATGGAAGGTCAAGGTTTAAGCATCGGTTTTTGTGTCAGATTGGGAGACTGGGAGACCCTGATGTGCTTGATCTGTTGGTCACTAAGCATGTACAAGTTCTGACTGACCTTTCTGCCATTTTTATTTACAACAGTAATCATAGCTACTGTCTGTTGAATACTTACAATGTACCAGAACTGAGCATGATAACAAACTTAAAAGCTTACTCCAATTCTAAACACTACATGCTTTGCACTAGACCACAGGTCTTCCCAAGCAGTGTAATTAGCTTAATTGCTTTGGTGACTTTCCTCACTCATTCCTACCACAAACGGAGATATTTTCAGGCTAGGATTACCATGATTAAATAAAACAATTAGTTAACTCTAAATAAATGAATAAACACATTCAACTGAAAACCTGTGTAAAGAATCTGTATCCCTTTCCTTCCCCCTTCAAATACAGAAGGTAGGGGAAGGAAATGAAAGCCAGCTCTAAAAAAATAATACAACTAAGGCTGGGCCCAGTGGCTCACACTTGTAATCCTAGCACTCTGGCAGGATTAGGTGGGTGGATTGCTTGAGATTGGGAGTTTGAGACCTGCCTGAGCAAAATTGAAATCTCTATTAAAAATAGACAAACGTAAGCTGGGTGTTGTGGCGGGCACCTGAGTTACTGCCAACTAGTCAGGAGGCTGAGGCAAGAGGATGACTTGAGCCCCCAAATTTGAAGTTAGTATGAGCTATGATGCCACGGCACTCAGGGTGAGAGAGTGAGACTTTGTCTCAAAAAATAATAAAATGCTAATTTACAAAAAAGTACTAAGCATTTGTAACTCAGCTACAGCAAGCATCTGTAAGCGTGAAAGCAATGTGCAGGTGTTCTCTTTCTCTGAACTATTCTCCTTAAGGTTAGATAGCTCTCCACCTCTGCTCTCACCTTTCCCCTGCAGTTAAGTTCCCTTATTCCACTATTAATTTGAGAGCTAGATGGAAAATAATTTATCTTTCCAGCTAGGTTTCTGGAAAAAGCCCAAGCTCTGGAGTTGCAGGCATAGCCTGAATTCTGACTCTTTGTTACAAACTGTAAATTTGAGAATTTGAGCACATGACTTAACCTCTTAGAGTTTGAGCTTTATTTGCATCATATGGTAATTAGATCCATATAATAAAACAAATTAAGGTTTAAGCAACAGGAAGCAGCAGAACCAGTGCCCGGCACATAGTAAGTATTTTTAAAAGCAGGTTTGCAAATTAAGGATCCATTCCTCTGACAGTCTACAAATTCCAGTGTAAGTTAAACCAAGTAGACGACCAACAGCATTTTATATAGTAGTACAAATACATATGAAATTAAAATTTTATGAAAACCTCCGTGTGAAATTCCTAGTCTTATCCTCACGTGGCCAGTATAGTAGATGTCACACCCCTTTCTTAACAGTTTCTTCACTTGGTGTTTGAGTCACCTACCTCATTGGCCACTAGTTTGTAACCTACTTTTTTGATTCTTCATTTTCTGACCTCTTAACCTTAGAGACTCCAAAGGCTCACTCCCTAGGAATCCCCTCTATTTTCATGGCTTTACATATCATTAACAATTTCGAAATTTTTACCAGTTGTCTCCACTTACATATCTACTAGACATTTCAAACATGTCTAAAATTAACTCCTGAGAGTTTCTTTCTTACTCTGCAAAAAAACCAAAACAAAACAAAAATAAGGAAAAAAACAATGGCTCCTGCTATTTCCATCTTTAGATTTTATCCAGAATATAACCACTTCATACCCCATGGCTACATATGGTCCACTCCAACATAATTTCTTGCCTTGATTATTGAAATATTCTGTTCAAATATCCTCCTTTGCCCTCTTATACTGCATATAGAACCCAACAGTCAAAACAATTAAAATGAAAGCATGATGTCATTCTGCTCAAAACCCTCTGATGGCTTCCCATACCCCTCAGTATAAAAGCCAAAGTCCATGTGATGGCTTTCAAAACAGCATGATGTGGGGGTCCTCATCCCCAATCTCCTGATTGGCTACTTTCCCCTTGCTCTTTTTGTGCTTCAGCCCTGGCCTCCTGGCTTTCTCTTGAACATGAGAAGCATGCTCCTACTTCTGGTCCTTAGTATCAGACAAAATACTCCTCTCTTTGTCACTATCAACAAATAGATGATCTTGTGAGATGTAAAGATGCAGGTGTGCTAAAAGCTGGAAATGTTAAGCGGTCTAGGACAGAACCATGACATAAGTCCTCAGAAAATGACTACTGACATAAGAGAAAACAATAACCTTAACCTTTCAGTTCACTAAATTGGCAATTTATAACACAGTATGAAAAAGCAATGGTACCTATACTATTTCTAATATTAATTTAGGGAAGAAAAATATCTATACAGTTAACATAAAAGTGGCAACATGGTAGTGCTAATTAGATTCTCCAGGCGTGGCCCAGAAACATACCCCTTTGAGAGAGCTTGTATAGTGTCAGTGTAGTGAGTGCAATAGGCAGGCTACATGTGCTAAAGAGGATAAGCTGATCTCTCAGAGGTGATGGGTATCATGAGTTGTCTTCCAATACTCTACTCAAGAGGAAGCTCCCCTCAAGAACAGCAGTTTTGCTCATCTTTGAGTTCTCTTCACAGAGCGTATTATAAAAGATGCTTAGTAATATCTGCTAGATTGAATGTCTTGGGGTGCACCTGAGTGTCTTGTCCTATTGAACCTATCTCTACCATATATACTATATTTTATCAAGTGGTGTAAGGTTTTTGGTTTCCTCTTCCCAATTTAAAGAATGTATGGCATGAGAAGGTGCTATACCGAAAAGAGCCCAACTGGTCCTTTAAGAGTTGATGAGCTGAAGCCACATACTTCTGAGCCTCAAGGGAAGTTTGCTCTTAATGATTTTTCCACTCTGAGCTCTATGATAATTTGGGTCTTTGCAATATAGAATAGGACAGCTCTTCCAAAGTGTGTTGAGAAAGGTATTAAAAGATGACATACAAAAAAAGGGGCAGAGGGATTCCATAACCAAACAAATTGGGGAAACGCTGGATTAATGTTACTGGTGTTCTTCACTGAAGGATGTCTCAGGATACTTACTATGCCAGTGTACTTTACGAATCCTCAAGACAAGGTTTATAGCATTTGCTAAGTTTTTGACTATGTTGTTTGCGAAGAGCACAGTTCAGGAACAAGTGTTCCACAAAAGGGCATTTTGAGAAACTGGCATAAAGTGTGAATTCTGGTAAGAATTTTTATAAGGAGCATTCCAGTGCCTTTCTGGATTTTCTGCTATGAGACGCCAATTGGCAACCAATCAATAGTAAGTGGACATTAAACAGATTTATTGATACCATTTGGTAATGTAATTAGTGAATAGGAAATAATGCTTTGGTTTTTACCCTAGACTTGGAGTGGAAGATTATCTATGTGGGCTCTGCAGAAAGTGAAGAATACGATCAAGTTTTAGACTCTGTTTTAGTGGGCCCTGTTCCTGCAGGAAGGCACATGTTTGTATTTCAGGTAAGATGAATCTTGGTAAATGTATATGCCAGATATGTTTCTAAATAGACTATTATCTCATAGGCCTTCTACCTTTCCTTTTGAATTAACTCTGCTTCCCCTTACTCACTTTTAATCCCCATCTATCATGTTTTAGGCTGTCTCTGTGTCACTGCAGAACTCTACTTCTTGGTTTTGTATGTTCCTAAATGTTAATATGATATTAACTTTAGAGAGAGACAAAACATACAGTAAACTTAACAGTCTACATCAGTGGTTCTCAACCTTCCTAATGCCACAACCCCTTTAATACAGTTCCGCATGTTGTGGTGACCCCCAACCATAAAATTATTTTCGTTGCTCCTTCTTACTGTAATTTTGCTACTGTTATGAATTGTAATGTAAATATCTGATATGCAGGATGTATTTTCATTGTTACAAAGGGGTCGTGACCCACAGGTTGAGAACCGCTGGTCTACATCATGGCATACATGGAGGTTAATTTTGGGCTTTACTGTGAATGGTCCCTTAGTGTCAGACTTCCAGGGTGGCTGTCCAGCAGCCCAAGATATGGATTCAAAATGCTTATGACTAACTACAGTGGAACCTCTATAGTTGACTACCTCTTTAAGTTGACCTGATTTTCATAGACCAGACATGTACCACATGTACTTATCCATACAGTAGGCCAAGTTCCATATGTTGACCACCTCTGTATGTTGACTGGTTTGTTACAGTCCCATGGGCGGTCAACTTAAAGAGGTTCTACTGTATTAAAGTTAGTAATATGCATCTTCAGTTTATGGTTTTAGCTACTAGGAGTGATGATGATGGAACAAAAACTTCACTTCAACATAATCAGTAAGTTAACTTAGGTTAACAGGTATGTTAAGAAATATGTGATTTTTGGTTGTTGGAATCAAAGTCCAGTGGTTTACTGAAGCATCTACTAATCTACATACAGTATCTTATACAAATCCACTACCCCACCAGTTATTTGTGAGGAGGAATTCTAATGTAAATTATGTTCTTAAATACTGACATGGACAGTATTTGGGTCTGTGCTGAGTCTTCTGTATTCAAAGTGTTACTTCTTTTCATTCATGTTAAATAGCTACATAAAAGTATTTGGTAATTTCTCAATTACCATTTCTATTTAGAGAGAGATACTTGTAATAATCCAAAGTGTATTTAGCCATAGATTTTTTTAAAAACTACTCTATTTTGTTACAAATATTTCTACCCACCAAAATCCCCATAGTTAAGTAAAACCCACTGAAAAGACTTAATCCAGAAAGAAAATCTAACTCTTCTTGTCCCTAACTGCTATGCTTTCTCACTTCCCAGATGAGGCTCATTTAAAGTGAATGCTGTTGGTCAAATAATCTCATCAGAAACCGGGGAAGGGTCACATGCCATCACTTGGAGCTGCCCCCTTTCCCTTTCCCTTTCCCTCCCTGTCTTAAATTTAGAATTCAGAATTTTGGTTTCCTAGTCTTAGTGCTTTTTGTTGAAAAGTGACAAATAATTTAGTGTATCCTGCCAGGTGCAATGGCTCACTCCTGTAATCTCAGCAATGCAGGATTGCTTAAGGCCAGAAGTTAGAGACCAGCCCGTAAACATGCTAAGACTATGCCTCTAAAAAAAAAAAAAAAAAAAAAAAAAGTTAGCCACGTGTAGGGGTGTATGCCTGTAGTCTCACCTACTAGGGAGGCTAAGGCAGAAGAATTTTAAGACTTTGAGGCTGCAGTGAGCTATGATCATACCACTGCATTCCAGTATGAGTGACAGAGCAAGAACCTGTCTTTAAAGACCTAAATAAAAATAATTTAGTGGATCTAAATAAATGGTTAAAGAAAAGCTCAACAATACTGATTAAAATGCTGTTAACCTGAGTTGTGTGAGTGCATAACCCTGTAAAAGACATGGGTAATAGAATGCCCTGTTCTGTAGGAGGACGCACTGCAGTTACAAACATGTTTCAAATTCCAACTCCTCTGCTTATTAGCCATGTGGGACTTTAGACAGGTTCCCTAACCTTCCTTGTTCACTCTAATCATCTATAAAATGTGGATAATATTCTACTACATAAGACTGTTATGAGAAGTAAAGCATTTAGTACAATCATTGACAAATAGTGCCCTGTTTCAGTAATTAAAACTAAATTTTTATTCTCTTAGTTTCTTGAAATTGTTATGTAAGGAAGCAGGATTTACTTTAACCCATAAGCCTGAGGAACCCATACTTTACTGATAATTTATGATGCAGTATACAATAAATTTGAACAGACATACATAAGGATATACTTTTTTATGCTACTATGAAAACTTATAAATGGCCTTATCTTTGAAATAAACTCTTGAAAATCTTTGTTTATGGTAAGAATACTCCTCAGCTTTTGGCTAAGATTGATGTAGAAAAAAGTTATGCAGAAGTTATTTCCTTCTGCTGATTTTTGAGTAGCTTTACCTTGGTTTGCTTATCAGTGTACATTTTGCCAAAAAGAATAGAAGAGGCACATTGTGATTTAGGTCATTTGTTTAGCCCATAGATTTTACAAAATTCCCCATCATCCATAGAAAGAAACTAAAATATAGTTTTTGTATTTTAAACTGCTATAGTATTCTCCTGGTCTGTCATGATTTTGCCCCTCAAAATAGTGAAACAGGGCCTTTCTCCTGAGTAGATTGACGTCTAGGAGGAAGCTTTCCAAACATCTGCCTAGCATTGCCGGCTAGAGTCAAAGCTCTCTGCCTAGCGCTTAGCCACCCTAAAAGATCTGAGAGGCTTATAAGTTTCTCAACTAAATTTTCCCAAGCTAAATTCTTTTCTTTTCTTTTTTTTTTTTTTTTTTTTTTGAGACGGAGCCTCAAGCTATCCCCCTGGGTAGAGTGCCATGGCATCACAGCTCATAGCAACCTCCAACTCCTGGGCTCAAGCGAGTCTCCTGCCTCCGCCTCCCAA
>CAUYQV010190448.1:0-15673 GCA_963574575.1 Galagoides demidoff | reverse complement strand
TCAATTGTTTTTTTTTTATTTCTTATAGCATAACTGTGTATATTAATGCAATCATGGCGAACAGTGTGCTATTTTCATATACATTTTGAAATACTCTCATCAAACTGGTTAACATAACCTTCATGTCATTTTCTTAGTTATTGAGTTCAGACATTCATACTCTGCTTTTAGAAAGATTCACTTGTACCCTTGTAAGATAAACCATAGAGATCACCCTACCAATCACCCTCCCTCCACCCATCCATCCTCCCCATATTCTAAGGCTATAATTAGGTTATGACATTCCTATAAAAGCTATGAATTAGTTTCAAAGTAGGGCTATGTACATTGGATACGTTTTCTTCCATTCTTGAGATACTTTGTTAAGAAGAACATTTTCTAATTTATCCATATAAACATGAAGGAGGTAAAGTCTCCGTCTTTCTTTAGGGCTGCATAGTATTCCATAGTGTACATATACCACAATTTATTGATCCATTCGTGGGTCGATGGGCATTTGGTCTTCTTCTATGACCTAGCAATTATGAATTGGGCTGCAATAAACATTCTGATACAAATATCTTTGTTGTAATGTGATTTTTGGTCTTCTGCATATATACCTAATAAAGGAATTGCAGGATCAAATGGCAGGTCTATTTTTAGTTCTCTACGTGTTCTCCAGATGTCTTTCCAAAGGAACAAATTCCAAAAGGGAATTTGCATTCCCACTAGCAGCGTAGAAGTGTTCCCTTTTCTCCACATCCACGCCAACATCTCTGGTTTTGGGATTTTGTGATATGGGCTAATCTTACTGGGGTCAGGTGGTACTTCTCTACGTGTTCTCCAGATGTCTTTCCAAAGGAACAAATTCCAAAAGGGAATTTGCATTCCCACTAGCAGTGTAGAAGTGTTCCCTTTTCTCCACGCCGACATCTCTGGTTTTGGGATTTTGTGATATGGGCTAATCTTACTGGGATCAGGTGGTACTTCAAAGTAGTTTTGATTTACATTTCTCTGATGATTAAGGATGGAGAGCATTTTTTCATATATCTGTAGGCCATGCGTGTTATGTTTTCAAAGTAGAGTTGATTGTCATACCTGTTTAAATCTCTTTATTGACTTTCCTGGCCTTTTCAGCCTCATTTTGTTTCATCTGCTTTCCCTCTTCAGCAATAACTGGCTTTTCTGCTTCACTTTTCTTGACTTTGTGCTAGTCTCACTCCAGCTTTTAGACCTTTGAACTGGCTGTGCCCCAGACTAGAATACTTCCTATATCTTGAAGATCTCATCTAAATTACTCTTTTTAAGACCTTTGTTGATCTCTGGACTAAATCAAGTGTCCTGTTATAAAATTTCATGGCTTCTTCTCCCCATCTTTGTAAAATAGCATTTATCTCTGTTTGTAAGTAAGTATTTGGATGGTTATTGGCTATCATCTGTTTCTCCAAGTAAAATATAAGTCCATAAGTGCTGAGGCAATTTCAGTACTTCCAAAGACCTAGAATGGCCCTGATAATAGACAATAAATATTAAATAGCTGATCGAAGTAGGTAATTAAAACATAAAGTGGCTAATTCTAAATTGAATCAAGTATAGATGGCATCATAGGTGTTGGCATGCTTAGCATTGTTATTTGGGAATTCTTGAGTTGTAGTATTTGTTTAATCTGATTCTAATTTTCTATTAAAAATAAACAGAAGTAGCATTTTATTTTGGCTTAATATGAGGGTACATATGATTAGGTTACACTTTTTACATTTGTAAGGTAAAGTCTGAGTTGTAGTTGAGTCCTTTACCCACAATGTGTATGTATGTATTCTATGTATTCCTGTAAGGTATGTGTCAGGTAGGAACTTACTGAATTCCTTTCCCTCTTGAATTTGTTTTTCTTTCATGTGGACCTCTGGTTGTTGATCTACTAGGTTCAGTTTAGTATTGAGGACATGGGATTTTTGCTTTTCCATTCTCGAGATACTTCACTTAGGATTATGTTCTTCAAAGCTATCCACGTAAATACAAAAGATTCAAGTCTCTTTTTATGGCTGAATAGTATTGCATGGTATACATATACCACAGTTTATTAATCCATTCATGGGTTGATGGGTGCTTGGGTTGTTTTTTAATCTTTGCAGTGGTGAATTGAGCTGCTATAAATGTTTGAGTGAAAATGTCTTTCTTGTAAAATGATTTTTTTTTATTCTAGGGAGTGTAGAGGAATGAACACCATGCTTACAAGGACAGTTACCCATGGAAAGCCTAGAGATGTTTTGTGACTTAGGGGCAAGCCCCCAAGTAACTCAGTGTTCTGGAATGAGATAAGATTGGTAACTCATTAGTAAGTAGGTGTTAAACATTGATGCTTGGTGCTTCTTCATGGGTTATGGGGAAAGAGCAGGTGAGGAAAGAGCATGTGGGGAAAAGCACGAGGCAATCCTTATGCATGCAACCCTCATATGTCATTACTTTAACTCTCCACAGCTGTTGTGTATCACCTTAATAGCCATTGTGAGGGGGCTCAGGGATCCTGCGCCTCTGGTTAGTCCACTTCTTGCAAGCTAGCACTTCAATCTGTGTCAAGCCTGGTTCTTTTGTGTGGTGCTGGGAGGCATAAGTGTTCCCGGCCGGGACAAGGGAGATACCTAGTAATGGGATAGTGGGATCAAATAGGATGTCTGCTTTTAGTTATTTGAGGATTCTTCACACTTCTTTCCAAAAAGGCTGTACTCGTTTTCTGTTCCACCAGCAGTGTCTAAGTGTTCCCTTCTTTGCACACCCATGCTAGCATCTGCAGCTTTGGGACCTTGTGATGTGGGCTGTTCTTACTGGGGTTAGGTGATATCTCAAAGTGGTTTTGACTTCAGGATGATGAGAAATTTTTTATGTGTTCGTTGGCCACAGGTAACATTTTAAATTTTGAATTACCCACTACAGGTTGAGAGCTTCCCCAAAATGGATTATACTGCATTCCACTGAGTGTTAGAATAAAAGTTTGTTCCTTTCCTTGAACCTGCACATATTTGAAGTTTACGGTTCAAAAAGGATATAGCTGGTTACATATATCTTGATATTTTATCATGTGGAATGTATTCATTTATTTTAGTTGGCCATGACAATTTTAAAATTGTACTATCCTTATCAAGACAAGAAAACATAGATATTTTAGTAGGTTTCTCAGCTCTTACCAAAGTTGGAAAAAAATCAAGAAGGTTAAATTGTCTGTTTTGTATTTGAGCCTTTAGCTAGCAGATTGAAGTGTATTTGTGAAAACTCTTAAGACTTCAGTATTTTCTTGAAAATTGGCTTAGTACTATTGTTTACATTTTAAAATTAGTGCTTTCAATAGGATTTTGGTTTTCATCTACCCTGAATTCTAACTAAGAGTGCACAATTAAAAAAAAAAAAAAGAGGCACAGTCAGCAGAAAAAAGAGATGGTCTGAGCATTTGTGCGTTAAATATGCATGTTAATTATGAAAAAAATTACGAAAATATGAAAACAGATGTTACATAAATTATTGCAGTCCCAGAGCAGCAGTAACTTACACACTGACAATAATTTTTGTATGTGCATGTGTATATCTATTTCTAGATTTCTCAATTTTTATGCAATTCCTAGGAGAATAACCAGAAAAAGAACTGGTATATCCTTTCAGTGAGACAGTGGTAAACATCCCTTCTGTATATGGATTGTTGAGGAAGTTCTCTCGTTTCATATAGTCTTGCTATTGAGATGGTCTTCCGTGTTTCCTAATTCTGCCCATAGTGTTTTGTTGTTTTGTTTTTGTTTCTTGTTTGTTTGTTTGTTTGTTTTAAAGACAGTCTCACAGTGTCACCCTAGGTAGAGTATTGTGGCATCATAAGAGCTCACAGCAACCTCAATCTCCTGGGCTCAGGCAGTCTTTTTGCCTCAGCCGCCCCAATAGCTGGGACTACAGGTGCCTGCCACTACTCTTAGCGAGTTTTTCTATATTTAGCAGAGATGGGGTCTCGCTCTTGGTCAGCCTGCTCTCAAACTCCTAAGCTTAGGCAGTTCACCTGGCTTGGCCTCCCAGAGTGCTAGGATTATAGGCATGAGGACCGCACCTGGCTGTAGTGTTCTTTTTCCCTCCTTTCTTGATTTATCTGATGGTCTGTCAATTTGTTCTTTTATTTGATATATTCTGTCATAGCAAGAAGGTTAATTAATGATCCTAGCAGTGTAAGAAATTGAAAACTGGTCTAAAATTAAAAATTGATCTAAAGGCTTTATTTAGAAATAATGCAGATTATAGCTACTCAGGACACTGATTGTAGTGCCATTTTTTCCTTTAATTACTGTCATATTTGCTGAAGAAATTGCCATTATTCTCTGCATAGTGGTGATGTAGCAGTCTGACAATATATATTATGTTACTTAAATATACATTCTATCAAGTGCACATATTTTGGGATACCTGAAAGATATGAGTATCTTTCATATTAAAGAGCAATCCATATGATAAAAATATTTTGTGATTTTACAAAGAAAAGATAAGAGATATATGCTTTGTTTTAGTGGCATAGCAAATTTAGTTTAATAATATAAGAAAAACCAAGGGAATGTTTTGCTGTCTAAGGATAGCTGACAATATTTATTTTCCATATCATAATATAATTTAGAAAGGTGTTGTTTCTTAACTTCTCAAATAAAATTGAAAGTTGAAATAACGGCATGGTACATCAGAATGTAATAAAACATGGATTGTATTCAATAAAATGGATGTATCTAAGAGGGCAAAAACAGTTTCTAGAAATCCTTTTTCCAGAAGGGTGACTTTATTATTTGGTTTTAGTAACATGTAATGCTAAAATGTGTTTGAAGTAATTAATTTCTGTTCAATCTTAGCAGGTTTCAGCTAGATCTGTTATCAGTGCTTTTCAGTTCCATGTTAATTGATTTATGTTTAACATTATACTATAATACCACTACTATCTTTGTGTACATGTGCTGAGCTGCCAATAAACTCTCACTAGGTTTTTGAACATGAAGAAGTAATAAAGAATGAAATCTAGAGGAGGGTGAAAACATGTTTAGTAACTATTTTATTAATAAGAAGTTCTTTACTTAGTAAATTGGACAGCCTACTTAGGAAATTCATTTGTCGTTTTTGTAGATTTTATGTAACTATATCATTTATAATCTATGGTATAGTGTGTTAGTAAAGGTCATAAGATTTTTTCTTTTTATCTGGAAAAAGACTATGGAAATTAATATTACCTCACAAATAATATTCACTTGCCATCACTGATGCATCTGTATTCTAATTTTACATTTTATCAATGCTTTGGAATCCATTTTCAATGGAATTTTTTTCACATTTGTTTTTAAATGTCAAATTTCCATTTTTTATATTATGTGATTTTTAAATTGTGATATTATCTTTCTATGTGTTAGAATAGTATGTTTGTTATTTTAACACTTATTTCATTGAAAAGTTAAATGAAGTTGTAACAGGTGATTTTTTTTATAGTGAGGCTTTATGTATATGTGTGTATATATATAAATGCCATTTATTAGTAGTATTATAAAATGTCTCCCTTTCTTCCAGGAGTTAAAATAGGTAAGGAAGTGATTAATGAGTATGCTCATGTTTGTCCTATAAGCAGCTGTTCTTTTGACATGAATTTTTTTAGCCGTCATTTTGTATTTTTTCTTATGGTGTAGGGTTCCTTCTGAGATAGGAACATTTGAAGCTATTTTATTTATTTTTCTAGGTTAATGCTGTATTCCACCATCTCAGTTGAGGGAGGACATAGCTGGTCTCTATTTCTTGATTTTTCTTCAATTCTTACTTGTCTACCAAGACTTATATTTGGAGAACTCTGTCTTACTGACCCTGGTGTCATCTTTGACCTGTAGCAAGAACATGCATTTTCAAGTGTCAACTGGATTTGTGGACCAGTAAAACTCTCCCTGAAAGGTAAGCATATAATCATTCAAAATATATGTTGTAAAATGGAATACTCTCAATATCTTTACCATAGTAATGCATTCTGGGGTTTTGTACAAAAAAGATATGTGGTATCTCCACAGTTCTACCAAATTTAGACTGTAGGCTCCTTCCCAGAATAATGTTGTCCCCTCAACAAGGTTACTTGGTTTCCTGATCTGTTTCTTTCCACCTCCTAAATTCAGTTACCAGTTTTTATTCTTTTAATTTTCTTCATTATTTTTCTTCTTATTTAGCCAAGTTTTTAGGGAGGTTTTAGAAAATGTTTTTCCATAAGCAGACTTTAATACTTCTTATATTTGTAGGCCTTCCCTTTTCTATTTTCACCCCCTTTAGACATTTAACATTTGTTAAAGGAGCAGGAAATAAGAATTATTGAACTTAGAGTTGAAGGTATCTCAGATAGGTAGCATTCACCTTCCATCACAACTCATACTAAGAATCAAAATTTACATTTTTGAACCAGTTCCCACAGGTATAAATGCAGCTGGAACAAAACTTGAAGTGATTCTTACCCTGAGTAATAGGGATATGCTCTGTGTTGTATTATATATATTCTTTGTATATTTCTTTTAATACTTAACTAGAATATGTCACTTTTGCAATTTCAGAAACCCTGCGTTAAATTTCTTGTGTGTTTATTCATGACTGATATGTTGGGAAAGTAAAAGAAATGAGGCAGTTTCTTTTCTGCCTCAGTCAAGTTGCCTCTTCTATTTGCTCTGTGTTTCTCATCGCTCTCCCAAATTCCATGTAAGTTATCTCCTGACTTGGTGAAAGAACTGGATAATTACTGGGAAACACCAGAGCCCTTACTGGATTCCTCTATAGTAAAAATGCAAATTATAGGTAATGAGATCTCAAATGTTGAAAAGAGAATAAGTCTTTGGTAGAATCATGCCTTTCAGTAAGATATATGTTTCATGATTCTCTCCTTGTTTTGTCCTTGTCCATTGTATATGAATCCTGATGTCCTCGAGTCATTCTTGGTTTGAAACATTTTAAAGTCCTGAATATCAGCTGAGAATAGCTCAAATCCGTTCCTGAAGTGGTCTCTTCTAGTACCTATTCTCATTTTATTTGACATTTTTATCCTTGTAATAAGTTGCAGGAATTTTTTTCCTGCTTACAAAAGTAATATTTCTGTTAGAAAGTTTGGTAGTTATAGGAAAGTATAGAGAAGACAAAAGTTATCCCTAATCCTATTCTGCAGAAATGAATATCGTTTGGTCACCTTGAAAGTATTCCTCGTGGCCATCTGGTGACCATAGTGCTATTCAGCAGTAAGGTATGTAGCACTTTTTCTAGAATAATTTTGCAAACTTAATTATCAGACTTTGTACGATGATGGCTCTGATGGCCATTCCAGAAAAAGAGTTCCAAAATTGCTTTGAAGGGTTGTGTACTAGGTGCTTGTGTTGGTGCATAGCTTCCCAATGGGAGTACCTCAAAAGTGACTATTCGAAAATGAGGTATTTAGTGCTTTTTGTAGGATGAGTTTATAAACTTAATTGTTCTACCTCATACTTGTTTGGTGTTAGGGCAAATGTCTGGGATGAAGTAATAACTTTGGAAATTCACAGTTGTAGATGGAATTTAAAAGTGTAAGATTGATGCGATGCAGTAAATATGGATAGAGGAGATTTAAAGTCTTAACCTTGGGCATCTTAAGTAAAGGGCTTAGGAGAATAAGAAGTGGTAGAGGATGCCAGGGAAAGAAAGCTTTGTGAGGTAACAGGAAAAATTATTTATCTTTCAGAATATCTGAAAATGCTATAAATGTTTCCAGGAAGGAAGAGTAATCATCTGTGAGAAATCTTACTATTGGACGATGTTAGAGATAGATTGTGACTTGACTGTTAGATTTAGCAATAGGAGGTCATGGTGACTTTCAGATGAGCAGCTTCAATAGAAAACAAAAGTGTGATTGGTGTAGGCTCGAGGGAGAGTGAGTGGAAAACCCTGTGTGCCTGCTTAAGAGGGAAGTTAGGGTCAAGAGAGGATTTTCTTAAATAGAGAAATAGTGTACAATAAAGGAGTGTTGCAATAAAGAGGAATAAACTGATGATGCAAGAAAGAGTGGAGAATTGTCAAAGTATTATACACAAGTAGAGAATTTCTTTAAATAGGAGCATGGGTGGTTCATTTCTTTTATTTATTTATTTTTTGAGACAGGGTCTTACTCTGATGCCTGGACTAGAGTGGAGTGGCAGCATCATAGCTCACTGCAGCCTCAAACTCCTTGGCTCAATCTTTCCTCCTGCCTCATCATCTGGTAGCTGGGAATATAGGCATGCACTACTACTCCTGGTTAATTTTGTGTGTGTGTGTTTTGTAGAGAGGAGGTCTCACTCTTACTCAGACTGGGTTTATTCTTAATAATTAGAAGGAAGGCATGGTATATGATCACAACTTAATACTGCCACTAGAATATGTGACATACACAAAGCATCTTGATTAGCTGCTTCTCACTTCTTTAGGCTTGTCTTACATAATTCTTATTCCATTATGGTTTTGTCATATACTTAGTGAATGAGAATGTATGTATGGTGGTTTCCAGGTAAGGAATTTTGTGATTTAAAAAAATGTTTGTTAATGGAATGAAGACATAGAATAAGCATTTATGAATGATATCCCTCTTGATGTTTTGTAAAATTTTCATGTGTATAAATATTTCTATAGAATGTTCTAGAGAAACACTGGGTCACATTAAGATTAGAAGCAGGGCTATCAACTCCTGTCTTGTGCCAACCTTACGGTTGAAGCTTATGCTTCAAACTCACTTATGAGAAAGATGGTAAAAGTACTTCATGTCCCTGATTGCTTAAATATGGGTGAAACTGTAATTGTAAAACTCTACAAATGCCAAGGGTCCATTGTATTTGTTATGATTCCTATTTCTCCCTATCACTGCAGCCCCAGAGCGCAGTTGATAAATATGAGATACAATAATGGCACCAGAATTCTAGTCTTTACCAGTTGGTATAATGTTATCTCTGGTCTCATGTGTTTCTGAGTTATAACATTATCCTTCCTACCCATTTTTGCTCAAGCTCCCAGCTCTCTGTAGTGATACATACTGTAGTCACACTCTATCTGTGGGTTCCTTTTCTCAGTTTTAACTATCTGTGGCTTTACTTACCCATGCTCCAGTCTGAAAATAGAGTGGGATGTCTTTGGGGGGGTAGGGAGGGAAGGGAAAGGACCACATTCATATAAATTTTGATTATAGCATATAGTTATAATAGTTTTATTTTATTATTAGTTACTATTAACTTCTTACTGTGCCTAATTTATAAATTAAATTTTACCATGTATATATGTATAGGAAAAAATAGATTTCAGGCATCCACTGGAAGTTTGGGATAATAGGGGATTATCCACCCGTGAATAATAGGGGATTACTGTAGAACTTCTCCTCTGGCTGCAAATACTGCTCATGGTACCCTGTGACGTGATTCAGGTTTCATTTTCATGGTGTCCTAATACCGTAGTGCTTAAGTTAGAAGGGTAATAGGTAGTATAGGAGCAGTTATAAGACAAAAATACTGAGCACCTTTGTGCTTACCCTGTAGCACCTCTAGTGGTTTGCTACAACCCCCCCCCCCACCTGAAATCTGGTACAATTTTCTGAGTTGCTGATTTGGAAGAAATTTGGAGTAATATCTCCTATACATGAATATGTTCACTTGTCTACTTATCGCATACTTTGTAAGGTAACTAGTATACTTGTACTTTGTACTCTGTCTTTGGTAGCACCTGCTGTTATGGAAATAATAATTAGAAATAATGTGTCTCATGCTTCTAATTATGTTATTTTAGTTCTCTCTAAATGCAGGTCCTAATGTAAATGCATTGCCCTAAAAGAAGCAAGAATGAGTCTCTCATTTTCTTTTGGAATATACCTATATTGTTTCATGATGTGGTGTGTGAAACATGGTCATTGTTTGTAGAGAGGCTGCCCAGCACTTTATGGACTAACTCTGAAAAAGTTGTCAGACAAGGGATTTTCCTGTGCACAGGTGAATAGTTCATGTGTTAACAGCCAATATAGTCAGTGCCTTGCTAAATACTTATTATTAACATCTTATAATTTGTCTTCCTCTTTGGGCTTTACATATGCATTTCTCTAGTAGGTTGCCAATTTGTCATCTGGGGGCCTCGTTTCCGTGTTTAGGTTATTGACCTAAACCATTTGCAGTGAGTTTTCCTTTTTATAAGCATGAATTTGTTTGCAAAAATCTAAGTGCAAGAATCTCAGCTGTCTTATTCTCATATACTCATGTTCCCTTGCAAATTAAAATTTATATTCATCTGCAAACCTCTAATCCTATCCTGATAATTTTTCTAAGTTAAACAAGACAAATTGTTGTCTCTGTGGGGTTTTGTACTAGTGGTGTATTTTTGATAACACACATATTCTTCTGAAATAATTTTAATTGAATTTAATAATCTTAAGTGGAAAGGATGTTTGGGAATGTAGGGAAAAAATAAAGGGACAATTCTTTGTTTGGAGACTCTCATCAACTTTGAGAGTATAATTAACCTGAATTCATCTTTCCATTTAATTAACAATTCTTTATTAACTGTTTATTGTATGGCAGGTACTGAAGTAACTGAAGAATTACTTCTTGCAAGTTATTTGTTTTTCTTTTTTCTTTTGGCCAAATTTATTGTGAATGTCCTTTGGTTTTTACTATATGTGTGAATATCTGACCCATTTAATTTGTAATGATTTGACAATTATGCCACTGTATACTTATTATTGAAACAGAATAAAGTTTTAGTTACTAAAAATACATGCCCAGATTTTATAAATGTAAAAACAATTTTACTTCAACTTAAGACATATCTTATTCAGTATACTAGTAAACATTGACTGAAGATATTTTGAAAGCCTGGATTACTTGGAATATATTTGAAACCTCTGCTCTTACGTACTTCTGTTCAAAATGTTACATATGTTTCTGGATCATTTATAGTACCATCTTAGAAGTTTGGAGTTTTACATATTCGGTAAAAAGACTCATATTTATGTTAGTGCTGTTGGAACTAAATAGTTTGACCCACATAATTGCCATTCAGTAATAAAACTGTCTAGAGTAAAACTTACTGGAATAAGTTGCCATTTCCTATATGAAATAGCCATTTAAAGTTTTTTGTGTGATAGAGTGTATTTTAATTCTTGTAAATAGAAGAATTAAAATATGTATGTAGGTAAGGGAGTTTATCAGCTCAAGTTCAGGAGTATGTTTGACAATAAAACAAGGATATTTTTTAAGTTTTAAAAATATATGTTTATTATTACTTTTGTAAAATACATGTGCTTTTATTATATTAAGGGAATTGCGTAGCAGTAGGGTTCTAAAACCTTGACATTATTTTAATCTGATAACAAATGGGTTTAAATTCATGTTCTTTTAGTTGTTGGCAACAAATCTAAACCTGTATTTTTTGGATTTATGAGGATAAGTCCTGCTTTGGCAATCTTGTAGATCCTCAAGAGAATAGTTAAACAGTGATTAATCATTGTTTCTTCACTGAGTGTGCAGAAAAGAATGGAAAAGCTGCATTTCACACTTCTGAAGCAATTAATCCCCATGATCTTAGCCAGGTTTGTCTTGTAGATAAGTCGGATACAAAACGGTACCTAATTTATCAATGTATGCATGCCATAAAGTATAAAACACACAATTTATTTCATATCATTTATAGTCAAATGTAAAAAAAGAGTGACTTTGCCATATCCAAGAGTGTTTCCTACATTACCTTCATATAAACTAAGTACCAGAGATTACAATGGGATTCCTGTTTATTGTGCACATCTGGTGCAGTCACTATGCATTTTCTCATTCACTTGCTGGCATTTTTAGTGATTGTGGCATAAATCACCTTGCTAATCAGAAACATAAGTGACGGGAAGTCATCTCCTTTTTTTGAACAATGGGAAAAAACATATGGCTTATTCGACAGTACTTGGCTGTTATACTATTTATGTGGCATTATATTTTGTATTTAGAATTTCATATTAATTGCAATGGTTTGGTTGAAGGCATTGCACACTCAGGGTTTGTGGTCAAAGTTATTTGTTTCAGACCACTTTCAAAGCATGTAAAAATGATAAAATTACATGATTTTAATTCAAAAAAATTTAAATAAAAACTGCCTTGGGAAGACTTTTTATGATAAAGATGAAGAAGATAAATGCATTTAAAAGAGCTTGTATGGATGTTTACCTAGATGCATAGATACAGTAATTATAAGTTACATATTAGCTTTTAATTATACGTATTTCAAAGCACTGCACTGATCAGAGGAAAGGTTGCTGTCCTTAAAATATAGGTTGACAGAAGTTCGATTTTCTAGAAATGTAATTATTTCAAGATGAGTTGCATTTTTGATTATTTTGTTATTTATTTGTTGGGGGGCACTTCTGCAGGGACACTATAAGTAAAAGATGAAGTAAAGCTTTGTAAAGCTTAAGAAATGTATATCTGCAGACTTCAAACACTGCCCTCAGCCAATTTTGAGCTATTTGTTGCAGAATGGTTAATGTGTATTTGGGGTTACTTCCCAATAATCACTTAATTCTCAAAAGGATATGAATTCAATAGCCTTTTATCCTTACTACTTCATTTTTTTGTACTGTTGGGTGGCAAGAAAAGATTTCTTTTAAATGAAGGGCTCAACTACAACTTGAACTGTACCTTAGAAATGAAATGTATAGTATAGCCTATAGCCTATGTATTTGTACCCTCATATTAATCCGAATTTTTAAAAAGTATAAATTTCAAATGAAAATCAATTTTTTCCAGAGAAATATGTCTTTTATAGTTTTTTTCTATATTATATATGACTATAAATTAGTGAGGCCAGATTTTTAGCAAATATATCAGATCTTATTTATTAAAATGTATGATATTCCCTTTAAAATACTACCTTTGGGAAGATGTACACATAATCCATCAATCGCTGCAATACTTCTTTTAGAATTTTCTTCATCAGAATTCATGTATAACTGCTCAAAATGGATATTTTAAAGGGAGATAAGATTCATTTTTGTATATATTTGTTAGTATTTTTGTTTAAAAAATCGATCAATCATGATAGGTTTCATTGAAGCCTGTGTATACCTTGTAGATAATTGGACACTGTGAATAAAAATACAGTTTTGAAA
Organism: Galagoides demidoff; assembly: GCA_963574575.1. Taxonomy (NCBI): domain Eukaryota; kingdom Metazoa; phylum Chordata; class Mammalia; order Primates; family Galagidae; genus Galagoides; species Galagoides demidoff. Next base: position 2,550 of record CAUYQV010190448.1, on the reverse strand, counting down.
ACTGCCTGGATTTTAAAGTAATGGCCATAGTTATCCATTTTGCTTTAGAAATCTTGTACGTGTCTCAAGGACCACCTGCAGTAAGAGCCTATATATCCAATAAATGCAACATAAAAAGAGAGTATTTTTTTTTTTCTGTTGTCATTGTTTGTTTTAAAAATGCCACCATCTAGACTCTCTGTTAAGGTATAGTGTGCTTTTTTCTTAAAAAAAAAATTATAGTTATAATTGCATTGAGACTTTTTTTCTAGATTAAAATTATTTAGTGCTTAAAATTGACTGAAATCCCAATATACTGCTTCACTTTGGCTACTCTTCTGGCTCTTACATCTCCCCCTACTCCTGTTACTTTCTAAAAGATTGAGATGTTAAAAAAATATATAATAAAGACTGAGGCGTATTTCTTGTAGAGATCAATTTGAAAGTAATACAATTTTAAACCCATATGTGTTTCCTTTTTCTTCGTCAAAATGTAAAAATTATTGGAGGATAGGTGGTCAAAATCCAAGAAATAGCTTAAGGGATGGCCCAAAGTATCAAAATAAAGAAGAAAAAGTAAATAGTCCTATTCTTAGTAGCTGGACAATTTGGAATTTGTTAGTAATGGAACTTTGAGGAAAAATATATTAGCCTAATGTATTTGCATATTCATCATGTTTACAAAGCCAGAAATTTAATTTCTATTTGTGCACCAATTTTTTATTGAAATTTAACTATCAATGATATTGATAGTCATTGTGCACTTTATTTAAAATTGGTTTATATTTTCAGAGAATTTGCATTATTCTTTTTTCTCTATTCTTTTTTCTTAGTTCATTTTTTTGTCTTATTTACATAAATAGCTTCTTGGTACATAGTTTGGTACCCTTCAAAGTAGATTCTGAACTGAGTACAGAACTTAGAAGAAAACTTACTGTCCTTTCCTTTTGTTCTTTTTTTTTTTTTTAATTGAATGGTAACTATGAACATTAATGCACTTCTGGGGTACAGTGTGGGGTTTTCACACACAATCCCAAACACTTCCATCAAACTAGTTAACATAGCCTTCATGTCATTTTCTTAATTATTGTTTTAAAACGTTCACATTCTACTCTTAGAAAGATTCACTTGTACACTTGTAAGATAAACCTCAGAAGTGATCCCTCCAATCCCCCTCCCTCCACCTATTCTTCCCTCCTCTCTCCCTCCCCCCTCCCTGTATTCTTAGGCTGTTATTAGGTTATAGCTTTCATATAAAAGGTATAAATTAATTTCATAATAGGGTTGTGTACATTGGATACTTTTTCTTCCATTCTTGTGATACTTTGCTAAGAAGAACATTTTCTATCTCCATGGCTTCCTTTCTTTCTGCTTTCTTGATGAAGGCTTCCAATGCTATAAATTTCCCTCTTAGGACTGCCTTTGCAGAATCCCATAGGTTTTGATAATTTGTGTCTTAGTTACCATTACATTCCAAAAATTTGGTAATTTTCTTCTTAATCTTGTCTTTGAGCCAGCTATCATTCAGCTTACGATTATTTAGTTTCCATGACTTTGTTTGAGTGTGAAGATTCCTATTGCTGTTGAGTTCAACTTTTATTCCCTGGTGATCTGAGAAGATATAAGGAATAATTTCTATACTTTTAAATTTGCTGAGGTTAGACTTGTGTCCTAGGATATGATCTATTTTGGAGGATGACCCATGGGCTGATGAGAAGAATGTATATTCACTTTTATTAGGGTGAAATGTTCTGTAGAGGTCTGTAAAGTCCATTTGTTCTAGGGTCAAGTTTAAATCTAATATTTCTTTGTTTAGTTTCTTCTTGCAAGATCTATCCAAAACTGTCAAAGAGGTGTTAAAATCTCCAACTATTATAGTACAGGAAGATATCAAGTTGTTCATATCCATTAGGGTGTGCTTTATGAATTGAGGAGCATTCTGATAGGGTGCATAAATGTTAATTATTGAAATCTCTTCATGTTGGGTGTTTCCCTTGACAAATATTTAGTGACCTTCCTTATCTTTCTTTATCTTTGTTGGTTTAAACCCAATTGTATCTGCAACTAAAATTGCAACCCCTGCTTTTTTCTGGTTTCCATTTGCCTGTATTATACAAGTTCATCCCTTTATCTTCAGGCTATTTTTATCCTTTAAGGTAAGGTGAGATTCTTGTATATAGCAGATATCTGGTCTAAGTTTATGTATCCAGTCATCCAGCCTGTGCCTCTTTAGAGGATAATTTAAACCATTCACATTAATTGAGAGAATTGATAAGCCTGATTGTGTTTTGGGTGTCATGATTTTTGGATGTCCAGTGAACATTTTCAATCCTTTCACTGCTGTGGAAGTTGTGTTTTGTTCAAAAATTTCTGGGTGAGTTTACTTTGAAGGTAGAGCATTGCATTGGTCATTTCAGAGGATGGGTCTGAGAATATCCTGGAGATCTGGTTTAGTTATGGAAAATTTCTTCAACATGTCTATATCATTAAAGTATTTGATTTCTCCATCACAAATGAAACTCAGTTTAGCTGGATACAGGATCCTGGGCTGGAATTTGTTTTGTTTTAGAA
>CAUYQV010190447.1:0-24164 GCA_963574575.1 Galagoides demidoff | reverse complement strand
CTCAAGCTATCCCCCTGGGTAGAGTGCCATGGCATCACAGCTCATAGCAACCTCCAACTCCTGGGCTCAAGCAAGTCTCCTGCCTCCGCCTCCCAAGTAGCTGGGACCACAGGCGCCCGCCACAACACCCGGCCGTTTTTTAGTTGCAGCCATGATTGTTGTTTGGTGGGCCTGGTCTGGGGATTGGAACCCACCACCTTAGGTGTACGTGGCTGGTGCCTTAGCCGATTGAGCCATACCAAGCCGTGATGTTGATCTTTCACAAGAGATTTACCAATTAATATCAAATGTGCTAAATAAGCCAAGTCTAATTAGATACATCTTTTATATTAGATATAACATTTAATTTTCATGCTATTTTAGGTCTACTGGTTTATGTTAGTTCCAGCAACTAAATTCTTCTCAGTCTTGCTAATATTATAATTGTTAACATATCTTTATTTTGAGCTAGATTCTAATTAATAATTCTATAAATTCTTTTTTTTTTTTTTTTTTTGAGACGGAGCCTCAAGCTGTCCCCCTGGATAGAGTGCTGTGGCATCACAGCTCATAGCAATCTCCAACTCCTGGGCTCAAGTGAGTCTCCTGCCTCCGCCTCCCAAGTAGCTGGGACCACAGGTGCCCGCCACAATGCCCAGCCATTTTTTGGTTGCAGCCATCATGGTTGTTTGGCGGCCCTGGGCTGGGGATTTGAACCTGCCACCTTAGGTGTAGTGGCTGGCGCCTTAGCCGATTGAGCCACAGGCGCCGAGCCAATTCTATAAATTTTTGAAGCAGATAACCATATTTTACACATATTTTAATTCAGTTCAAACTTCTTTTCCCAAAAGCAATTAACAGAAACTATTTTCTAAAATCCCGTATTTATGGTACAGGATATTCAGAAGGCCCTTTATCACTTTTTCACTGTTGTGAAAGGTTCTCCTATAGGATCAAAAAAACTAAACATCTAAAATTAAGCCCCTAAGAATGCTTATTCCTTTATCAGTAAGGAGGAGAAGAGGAAAATGGGTCACAAAATATAAGCCTTTTCTCAAATACAGTTTGATGCAAACTTACCCAAAAAAAAAAAAATTAAAATTTGCATACATTTATGTTTTCTCCTTTAGACATACTATGATGACAAAATACACAAATTTAAAAACATTTGTACTTCCATAACTCAACTCTAGGTAAAGGGACATAACTAGAGTCTCCTCTCAGTATCCACGAGACTGGTTCCAGGATGCCCTGCCATACCAAAATCTGAGAATGCTCAAGTACCCTATTTAAAATGGCGAGTATTTGCACATAAGCTATGAACATCCACTCATATACTTAAAAGTCATTTCTAAATTACTTATAATTCCTAATACAATGCCTACACATTACTTTATACATTCATGTAGAGCCAATGTACTCAGTATGTGACAAATTCAAGACTTCCTTTTCAGAACTATGTGGATTCTTATCCCCCCCACCCCCAGATTATCTTCAACCCACAGTAGGTTGCATCCACATATGTGGAACCTCTGGATATGGAGGGCCGACTGTTTTAATAATTCTGTGCTAACAGAAACATGATCTGATTCTCAAACCAATTAAAAACATCACGAAAAGCCACCGATCTTTCTTACAAATGTATACACAAAATTCCAAATAAATACGGCAAAGAAATTCCGACAAATACATTAAAAGAACAGGCTATGGACCAAGTAGATTCTTTATGAAACACAAAGCTATTACATGAATAGCCTAATAAGGAAAAAATAATTTAGTTAAATAAAGTACAAAAAAAACATTAGAATTAATATTCATTCCTGATAAACACATAGGATTCCATAAAATTTAGCTAATGTCCCATCTTTTTTTTTTTTTTATTGAGACAGAGCCTCAAGCTGTCCCCTTGGGTGGAGTGCTGTAGCGTCATAGCTCACAGCAACCTCTAACTCCTGGGCCCAAGCGAGTCTCCTGCCTCAGCCTCCCAAGTAGCTGGGACCACAGGTGCCTGCCACAATACCTGGCTATTTTTTGGTTGCAGCTGGCATTGTTGTTTTTTTTTTTTTTGGTGGGCCCAGGCTGGATTCAAACCTGCCACCTTAGGTGAATGTGGCGGTGCCTTAGCCACTTGAGCCACAGGCGCTGAGCCAAATGTCCCATCTTTAAACCTGAAATCAGCATTATGTTTAACAGCAAAGCTCTTAGGCATTCTCTATAAATCTAACAAGGTATTTACTATTATTATAATTTAACATCATTTTGTATATTCTTATTACAATATAATAGAAGGAATAAATTGTTGGAAATTGACATTATTTTAAAGAGGCTAGACTGCCATGAAAATACATTGTGGCATTAGGAAGGTTGGAAACCACTGGTCTAAAGGCTTGAGCTAAAATAAAACAAGAATGCATTCCTTAATTTGGCTGGAACAGACCTATGTCACAGACTTACAATATACTGACAATAACCAGGTGAAAACATGCTAGAAAGGGAATAGACTCCAATCAGATTAACAAAGACCATAAATAATTCATTCCTCAATTCTGCTTAGACATCCTCCTCATTCTCACCCTATTTGTAACTCTTACATCCATACTACTGTGTAATAACATATTTCATGTTTTTTTTTTTTTTATAACCACTGCTTTATATATATTTTGCTTCTTCTTGACTGGGAGTTCATTGAGAAATGACTATAGGTTAAGCATCCCTTACACAAAATGCTTGGGACCAGAAGTGTTTTGAATTTCAGATTTTTTCAGAATTGTTTCCATATATATAATAAGATATTATGGGAAAGGGACCCAAGCACAGACATGAAATTCACTCATCTTTCAAATATACCTTACATACATAGCCTGAGCTAATTTTATATAACATTCTAAATAATTTTGTGCATGAAACGAAGTTTGTGTGCACTGACTCATCAGAAAGCAAGTATATTGGCTGTGGAATTTTCCACTTGGGGCATCATGTAGGTACTCAAAATTGTTTTGGATTTTGGAGCATTTCAGATTTCAGATTAGGAACATTCAGCCTGTATTAACTCTTCTCAATACATGGCATATAATATGTAGTATAAATAATCCCAGTTTACACAGATGTCCAAAAAAGTTTACCAAAATAGTGAAATTAATAAAAGCCATGTGGAAACATTTAGGGGCTATTTTAGATAGCATTTGAATAGAGCAGGTTAGTTGAACACGGTGCCTCATGCCTGTAATCCTAGTACTCTGGGAGGCTGACGTGGGTGGATTGCTTGAGTTCAGGAGTTCCAGACTAACCTGAGCAAAACCGAGACCCTGTCTCTACTACAAACAGAAAAACTGAGGCAAGAGAATTGCTTGAGCACGAGTTGGAGGTTGCTTTGAGCTATGACACCATAAGACTCTGCCCAGGGTGACAGCTTGAGACTCGTCTCAAAAAAGAATAGAGTTCCCAAAAGTGAAAAAAATAAACCAGAAGCCCTCTACTCCAGTTATAACTTAACACAATCTGCATACTTCAGAGGAGGAGAAAAAGACCATTATCAGAGGCTTGGGGAAATCAATTTTATAATATATCAAAAACAACAAAAAGTGCTACAGTGCCACAAGGAGAGAAATATTATTGGAGGGCCAGGCATGGTAGTTCATATCTGTAATCCAGCACTTTGGGAGCTGGAATGGCTGCTTGAGGTCAAGAATTTGAGACCAGCAGAAAAATTAAAAGCAAACACTTAGCTGGGTGTGGTGACTTGAACCTATAGTCTTAGTTTCTTGAGAGGCTGAGGCAAGATTATCACTTAAGCCCAGGAGTTTGAGGTTGCAGTGAGCTATGATCATGCCACGGTATTTCACTCTGGGTGACAGAGTGAGATCCTATCTCTCTCTCTTTTTTTTTTTTTAAAAAGCAAAAGAAAGAGGTATTACTGGAATATGATAGATCAATATTATAATAAACTCTTGATATACACAAAATATCCCAAGACTTGCATGACTTCTCAAAGTCCTCGAATTTTCTTTGTTGTTGTTGAGACAGAGACTCACTATGTCACCCTTGGTAGAGTGCCACAGCTTCATAGCTCACAGCAACCTCCAACTCTTGGGTTTAAGTGATTTTCTTGTCTCAGCCTCCCAAGTAGCTGGGACTACTGGCGCCTGCCACAACGCCCAGCTATTTTTTTCAGTTGTCATTGTTGTTTAGGTGGCCCAGGCTGGGTTTGAACCCACCTCCCTTGGTGTATGTGGCTGGTGCTGTAACCACTAAGCTACAGGCGATGAACCAAGTCCTAAGTTTTTAAATACTACTCTATGTTTAATTTCCCCTCAAAATTTGGTGAAGTATTGGGCAGTGCCTGTGGCTCAGTGAGTAGGGCGCCAACCCCATATACCGAGGGTGGCGGGTTCAAACTCGGCCCTGGCCAAACTGCAACAAAAAATAGCTGGGCATTGTGGTGGGTGCCTGTGGTCCCAGCTACTCGCGAGGCTGAGGCAGGATGATTGCCTGAGCCCAAGAGCTGGAGGTTGCTGTGAGCTGTGATGCTACAGCATTCTACTGAGGGTGACAAAATAAGACTATCTCTTAAAAAAAAAAAAAATTTTGGTGAAGTATAAACAGGCATTTAAATGACATCTCCCAATCCTTAGTGCTCCTAAAAATAAAGTACTAATCATTTATAAAGTTAAATAAATTCTTCCACTAAAAATATAAACTACTACATCAATACCGTAGCATCATTAACCAACCACAAACTTACCTGAATTTGCAAAACCACTTTAATTTATCCAAAACGTCTATTTTCTGGCTAAGAACCATCACTTTCTTAGACCTCTTCATTTTCTCTTCACTTCCATCACAGCACTAGCAGTTGGCTTTCTTTTCGGGCCCACATTTCACAAAGAAACAGCTTTTATCACTTCAGAGTGTTACTGTGTACGCGACGACAAGTAGAGAAAAACAAAGCTGCGTTGAGATGCAGGTGCTGGCCTGTCTGATAGACTCCCTCTTTGAGCTACAATATCAGCTCCTATTTGCGTGCCTTGCAGCAAGCAACATATCCACCTCAGCAAAACTATAAATTACTTTATCACAGACCTTGGGATCAGTTGAGAATATCTGAAATTGTGAATGTTAAAGCCCCAAATACGAAAGCCCTACAGTATGTAAGACCCTAACAAATAATAAGTAAAGAGAAGACATTGCAGTACACTGGGCAAAGGAAATATATAAACTGATGGTATTAAACCAAAGATTAACAACTGGAGAACAAAGTTAATACCTCCTACAACTAAAATGATTCTATATACCTTAAATAGAAGGGGGATAACAAAAGAAAAAAATGAAGAACCAATACCCCTCCAACCCTCAACTTTTAATTAAATTTGATAGGAAAGAATTACTTTTACTAGAATTAATGAAAAATGCTATTTGAGACCATGAGTTTGATTTGAGACTTCAGGTTTGCAAAACATGTACTGTTTTGCACAATAGCACAGGGGCAACACACTGAAAAAAATTGCTACGGTCGACGCTTGGGTCTTTTTAATAACATGCCATGTTCATATAATCTTTTTTTTTTGGCCAGGGCTGGGTTTGAACCCACCACCTCCAGCATATGGGGCCAGCGCCCCACTCCTTTGAGCCACAGGTGCCGCCCTAGTTCACATAAATCTTAAGAAAAACGTTAGAAGCTTCAAAGATAAATGTGTAAAGACAATTCACAAAATGACAGAATTAGTCAACATCACTAATTAAAATCATCTACCGTGCAAAAACAATTAAGTTAGCAAAATGAAAAAAACTGAAATAAAAAGAGGACACAGCAAAAATGCACAAACTTCTAGTGATATCATAACCACTCTTTTTTTTTTTTTTTCCAGACAAAGTCTCAGTCGCCCTTGGTAGAATGCTGTGGCCATCATAGCTCACAGCAACCTCAAATGCTTGGGCTCAAGCAATTCTCCCTCAGCCTCCTGAGTAGCTGAAACTACAGTCGCCTGCCACAAAGCTGGGCTATTTTTAGAGATGGGGGTCTCCCTCTTGCTTGGTCCCAGAGTGCTAGGATTACAGGCCATGTGAGTCTGGCCCAAACCACTCTTTTGTAAAGAATTTTGTCAACAGGAAACAAAGGCATGAAAATGCTGATCCGTAACCTAAAAATCACAAAGAATTCTAAAATATGGCCTAAGGGCAGGAGAGTAGGGAGAACAAATCTTTACCATCCAAGAATTTAAAACAGTTAAGTATTAAGTGGCAATTAAAATAAAATTGGCTATACAACGACCAGAAATAAAATACATATAACAAATTCTTGTAGAAATAAGGTACACATATGTAAAAACATGAATAGAAAAGCACAGACAGTGAGAAACTAAAACTGAAAGGAAGAGATGTAGTGACTAGAGAGGAGAAGGGCCTTTTTCAAGATCTTAGAAGTAGATCAATGGCTTGTAATCATAAATTCAAATTAGAGATTGTTTGGAAGTGATGTGTAGAAGGAAAGGCTTTCAAAGCTAAGGAATTCAATGAATGAATTCAGTGGATCTGAAAGGCAGGAATTGGTCAAGCAGCACCAAGAACAAGGTATCAAAGTTAATATCAAAAATAGAAACTGGTTTGCTGTGAAAATGAGTACTAACAGCAGTAATCAAACAGAACAGAGACTTTCTCAGATTTTTATAAGATGATAAAATTATACGTATAAAAGAATATATGGACGGTCTAGAGTCAATAACAAGTGAAATAAAAACTGACACAATTTTAATTTCCCATAAAACTGTATGTGTGCATAGAGGAAGCACACGTGGGTAATGACAGGAGAGATGATCATGTATAGAATCAAAGGAAGAGTTACATTTTAATTAATGTAAGGAGAGAAGTTAAAAACAGAGCAGGGCAGACAGTAAAGCATATACATTGTGGCTAAAAACAAATAGCAAAAACCAAAATCTTAGCAACAAGGTAAAAAAATTACCATACAGATAATATATAAAATCGCAATCTTCTCAAATATAAGTCCGTCTTAAGAGATGATCTATAAACACTATGTTATCTAGGATTCATTCTTAAAACTCAATGACCATTTGGTAAGGTCTTAGTACCTACAGTATATGAGCAACTCTTATAAACTCAACAAACAAAACCTGATTAGAAAAAACCTGATTAGAATAAACAGACATTTCTTCAAAGAATATATACAAATAGCCAACAAGCACATGAAAAGATAGATACTATTTTTAAAATAATATTTCATATAATTTTTTCAGAAATAATCCAAGAGTAAGGGAAAGCAATGCTTTTTACCATCACAGCTTGATATAAGTTTTTTTTTTTTTTTTTTGAAGTTTTGGCCAGGGCTGGGTTTGAACCTGCCACCTACAGCATATGTGGCTGTGCCCTACTCCTTGAGCCACAGGCACTGCCCAGATCATCACAGCTTGATGATATAGCTCCCCTTACTCTTAAGGAACACCCAATTCTTAAGTTGAATGAATTCACTAACTGGAACATAAGCTAACCACATGTCACCAACTGAACATTACCATACCAGCTTTCTCTGATAGTCCCTGGCACTTTGTTTCAAAATTAGTCTTTGAAATTTGCAGCACTCAAGGTTCAAATACTGGTTTTATCAGTTCATTCTAGCTTCCATCTTTTAGCTGTTGTAAATAATGCTGCTGTGAACCTTGGTATACAGATTGTTAAAGCCCTGCTTTCACTTCTTTTGGGTGTATACTCCCATTGAGGGCTAACAGCCAGGGGTCACTCACTAAAGGGATAATCTTAATAAAATCTCTAATTAATAGACTTGATTTGTACAACAGGAATGTATCAAAACCAAACTACGAAGCAGAATGAAGACACACGTTACAAAGGCAAAAGGTAAAGAAATGAGAGAAAGGAAGATTCTATAAATTAACTAGTATTAGACAGAGGATCCTAAACAAATACCAGAGAATAAGTTAATGAAATATAGCTGTAAGGGTTATACATAAAAATGTCTATGGAAGACACTACCTACAGATGACAGATATTTACTAAATAGTTCAATAGTACTTTAATAGCAAACTCCTAAAATGTGCAAGGACGGAGGCCAAGGTGGGTAAATTGCCTGATCAATTCTAAAAATAGTTGGGCATTGTGGCAGATGCCTATAGTCCCAGCTACTTGGGGGGCTGAGCCAAAAGGATCACTTGAGCTGAAGAGTTTGAGGTTGCTATGAGCTATGACACCATGGCACTCTACCAAGGGTGACAAAGTGAGACTCTGTCTCAAAAAAACCCCCACAACCTCCTCCCCTAAACCTGTGCATCCAGAACTTAATTATCTATGCCAAGCAACTCTCAAAGAAATTTGGAGTGTCTCGTAGGGTGAAAAAATTAAGTGCTAGCCACATACACCAAGGTTGGTGGGTTGGAACCCAGCTGGGGCCAAATGCAACAAAAAAATAGCCAGGCGTTGTGGTGGGCACCTGTAGTACCAGCTACTGGGAGGCTGAGGCAAGAGAATCACTTAAGCCCAGGAGTTTGAGGTTGCTGTGAGCTGTAACGCCACGGCACTCTACTGAGGGCAACAGAGTAAGATTGTCTCAAAAAAAAAAAAAAAATGATGCAGGGTAGAAACCTCTGATACCACAGTCATTAGATAAAATTCCTTTGATTCAGAACTACTTCTGGAAATCAACCTATTATCCTCCTACTACATTATTACCTAATACAGTAACAAAACTACAAACATTAAATGCCCCAAAATAAGGGAACGGTTAAAAAATAATAAAGGCCAGATGAGGAGGCTCACACCTATAATCCTAAGGCTTTGTGGGGAGGGTAAGGAAGGAGGACTGCTTGAGGCCAGGAGTTCAAAAGAGCCTCAGCAAGAGCAAGATCACATCTTTACAAATAGAAAAATAACAGGGGGCTCGGTGCCTGTAGCTCAAACGGCTAGGGCGCCAATCACATAAACCACAGCTGGCAGGTTCGAATGCAGCCCAGGCCTGCCAAACAATTACAACTTCAACCAAAAAATAGCCGGCACTGTGGTGGGTGCCTATAGTCCCAGCTAGTTGGGAGGCTGAGACAAGAGAATTGCTTAAGCCCAGGAGTTGGAGGTTGCTGTGAGTGGTGATGCCAAAGTGCTCTACCAAGGGCAACAGCTTGAGGCTCTGGCTCCAAAAATAAATAAAATAAAAATAACTGGGCATGATAGTGTATGCCTATAGTCTCAGCTACTTGGGAGGCTGAGGAAGGATGATACTTGAGCCAAGAAGTTTGAGGTTATTGTGAACTATGATGATGGCACTTCACCTCTAAGCCAGGGCAACAAAGGGAGGCCCTGTCTCTAAAATAATAAAAAGGTAAGACTACCAGGTATTAAAGCAAATAATGAATATCATACAGATATACTGAGAAATAATCAACAAGTGGAACACTATAGTATGACTATTATACAGGAATCTAGGTAAAGATACCATGAAGTAATGTATAGTTAACAAAAAAACCTAACAGTGAGCTCTGAACATATGAAAAGATGTCTGACCTCAATTATTGGTAAAAATGCAGTTTCACCTTCACCTGGTTATAGGCATTTTGTGTATTGCTAGTTGGAGGGCAATTTGGAGAATTTACTAGAATATAATCTCTGATAACAGCAACCCACTTTGGGGAATTTATACTGCAAACATACCTGGAGTATATGAGAATGACTATGCACTGTTATTCACTGTAGCACATAACAGCCAAAGATAAAAACAATGTGCACAGCTTAAAAAAAAGTAAAGGACTGATTAAATATATATTAATATGATCCATGCAAGGAAATACCATTACAACCAAGAAAAATGAGGAAGCTCTTTTGATATGGAGAGATCATATGGCAGTTGTATTTGCTAAGGTGGATGCAACAAGATTTCCCACACCACATTTCTTAAAATGTGATGTTAACATTTTTTGCTTGAACCTGTACCAGCCTGCAACTAGAACAAAATTAACACTTCCTTTTTTTTCCCCAGACAGACAGAGTCTCATTTTGTCACCCTCAGTAGTGCCATGGTGTCACAGCTCATAGCAACCTCAATCTCTTGGGCTCAAGCGATTCTTCAGCCTCCTGAGTAGCTAGGACTATAGGCGCCTGCCAAAACGCCCAGCTATTCTTTTTAGAAACAGGGTCTCACTCTGGCTCAGGCTGGTCTCAAACCTGTGAGCTCAGGCAATCCACCTACCCTGGCCTCCCAGACTGCTAGGATTACAGGCAGGTGTGAGCCCAGCCCGAAACTAACACTTCTATGTGACTTTGGGGCTATGTCAGAAAAGGCCACCCAGCTTCCATCTGGTACTTTTGAGGCGCTCATTCAGAGTGCCATGGCACCACAACTCACAGCAACCTCCAACTCCTGGGCTCAAGCGAGTCTCCTGCCTCCGCCTCCCAAGTAGCTGGGACCACAGGTGCCTGCCACAATGCCTGGCTATTTTTTTTTGGTTGCAGCCATCATCGTTGTTTGGCGGGCCCGGGCTTCATTCGAACCCACCACCTTAGGTGTATGTGGCTGGCACCGTAGCCACTTGAGCCACAGGCGCTAAGCCGAGGTACTCATTCTTAAACCCAGCCATCATGCTGTAAGGAAAAACCCAAGGCAGGTTATCAAGGCCTCATGTAGATATTCTAGCTGACAGTCTCAGCTGAGGCGCCAACCAAGAGCAACCAACCGTTAGATATGTTAAGATGATTCCAGCACAGGCACTGACTGCAAAAGCACAAAAGATCACAGTGAGAACTACCTCCTAAGCCCATTCACCAAAATCATGAGATGATAAAATGATTTTAAGTCTTTTAAGTTTTGAAGTCATTTGTTTGTTGGCAATAGATAACTTCAATAGTTTTAAAGTAAAAACTGTATGTTACAGTTGATCCAGCATGTTTCAAATATTGCAAAAAGGAAGACAGAAAAAAATACAGATTTGACTATAATAGTAACTGTGTAAGGATACTCAACAAAGTGACACTGTCTTTGTGTAGTGGACTAGGAGATGAGAAGGGGACTTTTCATAATAAACCTTTTGAAATCTTTTGAATTTTGATTCACATGAACAAATTAATGAAATTAAAATAAAGAATGATGTATTTTTAGGATGGTATAAAAATGCAATAGTGGCAGTAATTGAGTGATATAGACAATTTAGTTTTTTTTTTTTTTTTTTTTTTTTTAAGACAGGATCTTACTCTGTCCCCTAGGTAGAGTGCCATGATGTCCTAGATCATAGCAACCTCGGGCTCTTGGGTTCAAGAGATTCTCTTGCCTCAGCCTCCTAAGTAGTTGGGACTACAGGCACACACATGGCCCTGATAGTTTTTCTATTTTTTTAGAGGAGACAAGGTCTTGTTCTTGCTCAGGCTGGTCTCCAACTCCTGAGCTCAAGCAATCCACCTGCCTTATCCTCCCCAGAACGCTAAGACTGTAGGTACCATACTCGGCCGACAATTTAAATTTTCATTTAATCATTCTTTTCACAAAATACTTCTTAAGTATTTTTATTAAGTGATATATGAGGGCTCATATTTTGTCAAATATGACACTTTAAAACATAAGTGCTTGTCATGTGTACTCTAAAACTTTTTCTTTTAAGACTCAGGCCAGGGCGGCACCTGTGGCTCAAAGGAGTAGGCGCTGGCCTCATATGTCGGAGTTGGTGAGTTCATACCCAGCCCCGGACAAAAAAAAAAAAAAACTCAGGCCAGAGGAACTAACCGTGAACCAGATTTTCTAGTCTGATAATTTTTTACAAGAAAACACACACTTACACACACTCAATTTCAGAACATAAATGGCATATAAGTTCTATCTTTAATCCCAGCTACTACCTCACACAAAACTTCAAACTACTTAAGCTTTATTGCCTCTGTTTCCCCATCAATATGTTAGTACCTACACATATAGCCTTGATCAGGTATGGATGAGACTTGTGAAAATGTTGTTTAAGTTTTAACAATGTCTCACATAACATGTATCCTAACCATTTTAAGTATCCTATATTAAAATTATCCTGTATTTCCTAGAATTCACATTTTTTAAAAGCTTACAAATTACTTATGAATGCAATAGAGGAGAAAGAATTCTACTCTTTTTATACTTCAAATAAAACTGATAGTAACTAAGTGGAATTATGCTGGCTCTAGTTCTATGCAAAGATACAGACCAGTTTTTTTTTTTTTTTTGGACGGGGCTGGATTTGAGCCCACCACCCCCACCATATGGGGCTGGCCCCCCCCCCCTTTAAACCACCGGCACCACCCCACACCAATTTTTTGAAAAAAAAAAAAAAAAAAAAAAAGAAAGAAAATTCATTAGCTAAGAGAAGTTGATGATGATGTCTGACAATCATGCTGTGACATATCAGATTATCCTTTTCTTTGAAGTCCAACGAGCATCTGCTATCATCTTCAACCGTGGAAAGAGAGGCTAAGAAATTTTCAGTGACTGGTTCCTCATCCTGCTTCTACCCTTTCTTTATCTATATCATTAATACTCTCATTGAAAAGAGGGTGGTGAATGTAGTTCAGAGATACTTACTTGAAATACTGTTTTGCAACATTTGTTAAGCAGTTAGGATTATTTTTTATTTGAAAGTCTAATATGTGATTTCAGTAATACTAACTTTCATCTTTAGGAATTCAGTAATTAGGTAACTAGAGTTTACATCAGGCGTCCTCAAACTAAGGCCTGCGGGCCACATGCAGCCCACCTAGGACGTTTATCCTATCCGGCTTGCTGGGTGTTCTTGCCACTGCTGCCTGTCCTGCTTAGCAGCCAACTCTTCCTGGGGCCTGCAGTCCGGCCCTCCAACCATCTGAGGGACAGTGAACTGGCCCTCTGTTTAAAAAGTTTGAGGACTCCTGGTTTACATCTACTTCAAGGTAGCCAATGATTAAAAAACAAAACAAAACAAGAAAACCTTTGTCTTACTCCTGCTATTTTTTTGGTCTTACATATCCTCATTTCTCCTCTACAAGGATGTTTATTGAAAAGACTCTCAATATAACTCCAAATGATATAAATTAACTCAATGTGCTTCATAAGCTAGATCACATATATGTAATAACAGTTTAATATTCTGTAAGACAAAACAAAAAAGGTAAAAGAATAGCTCCCCCCAAATTTGCATGTTTTTATCAAGTAAGAATTATTTATTCGACATTAAAAGCAAGTTTTAAAGAAAGCTTCCCACCCTATACCATATACCAACTATTATCTAAAACCAAGTGTCTTGGTTTGGTGCCTATGGCTCAAGTTGCTAATGCGCCAGCCACATACACCTAAGGTGGCAGGTCTGGATCCAGCCTGGGCCCGCCAAAAAACAACAATGATGGCTGCAACCAAAAAATAGCCGGGCGTTGTGGCAGGCGCCTGTGGTCCCAGCTACTTGGGAGGCTGAGGCAGGAGACCTTGCTTGAGCCCAGGAGTTGGAGGTTGCTGTGAGCTGTGATTCCACAGCGCTCTACCCAGGGGAATAGCTTGAGGCTCTGTCTCAAAAAAAAAAATAAAAAATGAAACCAAGTTTCTTTAATGTCTCTTCGCTCTGTGTACAAAAAGGTCAAGTATCTAGAAACAAATATTCTAAACACAGAGAATAAGAAATTTAGCAAAAATGGACCAAAAGGATCCAGATTAGATGTGCGCAAAGTCCATGCACTATATAGCTTATGCAAATTTACAGATTTCTTCAAAGTGAAACTGAGAATTCATTTTCTTTCTATGTATATCCTCTTTGGGGGATATATATAACCAATAAATAATAAGATGATAAGTTTCAGATTTAGGCTTAAAAGTGGCATGTAATACCAGTTTTACAAACCTTTACTTTAAATACTTTATATATAATATTAAGATTATGTTGTCAAATTTGGTCAATCTGTCCCCCACAGTAAGCCAAGAGATCATCTTTGATTTCTAGTACCTAACATAGTGTTGAGAGCAAATTTGTTAAGTAAAACCTAATAATGTTATTTCACAGAGTAAAAGCAGGAAATTAATGAATCAACAGAGGCAATTCACTAAGTCACAAATATCTGGCAAAATCATTCTACCAAATAACTTTGAATACTTTAAGAGTAGCAGAGGGCATTGACAAATTAAGCAAGGTAGGGCAAAACCTGATGCTCATATGTTTTTTTGAGACAGAGTCTCACTATGTTGCCTTTGATAGAGGGCTATGGTATCACAGTTCACAGCAACTTCAAACTCTTAGGCTTAAGCGACTGTTTTGCTTCAGCCTCCTAAGTAACTGAGACACAGGCGCCTGCCACAATGCCCTCTATTTTTTGGTTGTAGTTGTCATTGTTGTTTAGCAGGCCCAGGCTGGTTTCGAACTGGCCAGCCCCGTTGTATGTGGCCAGTGCCCTAACCAATGAGCTATGGGTGCCAAGGCTGGAAATAAATTTTAAGAGGAAAACATGGTGAAGTAGTATTGGTTGTTAACTGAGAAGGAGGGTACACACTTTATAAGAAGATCCATTCTACAGGGATCCTTACCTAGTTCAATACTCTCATTTTACAAATGTGTAATCAGGTTCACATAAATGCTTACAAAAGAGTGAGGGTTAGAACCAAGCATGACTTTTTTTTTGTTAGAGACAGCGTCTTACTTTATCACCCCCGGTAGAGTGCTGTGGCATCACAGCTCATAGGGTTAGGTGATTCTCTTGCCTCAGCCTCCCAGTAGCTGGGACTACAGGTGCCCGCCACAACACTCGGCTATTTTGTTTTTGTTGTTGCAGTTTGGCCAGAGCGGGGTTCAAACCCGCCACCTTCGGCATATGGGGCAGGCACCCTACTCACTGAGCCACAGGCGCTACCCCAAGTATGACTTTCAACTCACTGGAATGTTTAAATAGCTCAGTGGGTAGGGTGCTGGCCACGAACAGCCAGGCTAGCAGGTTCAAACTTGGCCTGGGCTAGCTAAACAACACTGACAATTACAACAAAAAATAGCTGGGTGTTGTGGTGGGCACCTGTAATCCCAGCTACTTGGGAGGCTGAGGCAAGAGAATTGCTTAAGCCCAAGGGTTTAAGGTTGCTGTGAGCTGTGACACTATGGGACTCTACTGAGAACAACATAGTGAGAGCCAAAACAAAAACAAAAACAAACACAAACAAAAAAAACTACTGGAAGATAATTGTTATTGACACTACTAAAAAGATAATTTTTTAAGGTTGTGTTATAAACTGATATAAAATATCATATCTAATATGGTAACTTCTTTTTTCTTTTGAGACAGAGTCTTATTGTGTCACCCTCGGTAGAGTGCTGTGACGTCAGAGCTCATGGCAACCTCCAACTCTTGGGCTTAAGTGATTCACTTGTCTCAGTCTCCCAAGTAGCTGGGAGTATAGCTGCCCACCACAACACTAAGGCATTTTGTTTTGGTTGCAGTTGTCATTTTTGTTTAGCAGGTCTGGGCTGGGATAGAACCCATCAGTTTCAGTGTATGTGGCCAGCGCCCTACTCAACTGAGCTACAGGGGCCAAGCCTGAATATGTACGTTCTAGGTGGACAGAGTACCATAAACATTCTTTCACCTGAAAAGAAATGATTAATTTCCACAAATTTTAACTTTCAATGCATCAGAAAGTACAATGAATAGTTAAAAAAAAAAAAAAATTTTTTTTTTTTTTGAGACAGAAGTCTTCCTGTTTTGCCCTCCGTAGAGTGCTCTGGCATCACAGCTCACAGTAACCCCGAACTCTTGGGCTTGGGGTGGTGCCTCTGGTTCAGTGAGTAGGGCGCTGGCCCCAGAGGGTGATGGGTTCAAACCCAGCCCCGGCCAAACTGCAACAAATAATAGCCAGGCATTGTGGCGGGCACCTATAGTCCCAGCTACTCAGGAGGCTGAGGCAAGAGAATTGCCTAAGCCCAAGAGCTGGAGGTTGCTGTGAGTTGTGACGCTATAGCACTCTACCGAGGGTGACAGAGTAAGACTCTGTCTCTTAAAAAAAAAACAAAAACCCAAAAAACAGGCTTGGAGCCTGTGGCTCAAATGGCTAAGGCACTAGCCACATACACCTCAGCTGGTGGGCCCAAATCCAGCCTGGGCCCGCCAAACAACAATGACAGCTACAAATAAAAAAATAGCTGGGTGGTGTGGTAGGTGCCTGTAGTCCCAGGTGCTTAGGAGGCAGAGGCAGGAGAACTGCTTGAGCCCAGGAGTTGGAGGTTGCTGTGAACTGTGATGCCATTGCACTCTACCCAGGGTGACAGCTTGAGGCTCTGTCTCAATAAAAAACCAAAAAACAGCTCTTGGGCTTAAGCGATTCTCTTGCTTCAGCCTCCCAAGTAGCTGGGACTACAGGTGCCCACCACAACACACGGCTATTTTTCTGTTGCAGTTGTCATTGCTGCTTAGTTGGCTGGGGCTGGGTTCGAACCCATCTGCCTCGGTATATGTGGCTGATGCTGTAACCACTGTGCTAAGGGTGCCGAGCCTCAAAAAATATTTTTCTCATCTATCAAAAACCCCATGTGTTGGTGGTTTGGTTTCTGGGTCTTTTGTCTTTTCTTACAAGTATTAACAACAATTTGCAGTTGGAAAAAAAACAAAAGCACACTAAATAAATGCCCCCATTACAATTATACAAATTAGTTCTTCTGAGGGCTAACAAGTGAAGGGCAATAGTAGAAAGCTTTCTATTATTGGGAAAACATGAGATTTTCAGATTTAAATATTCTGTCTGTTTAGAAAACAATGTTATTTCTCTCTGCCCAGCTTAAGGCGCTATGGACAAATAGGTCTATATTTGATATACAGTATGTTCTGATACGTATCCACTGTGAAATGATATCAAAGTAGTTATCTATTGCCTCACATTATCATTCAATGGTGAAAACACTTCAGATTTGAGCTCTTATTAATTTCTGAGATACACATAACTGTAATTGTGTGATTTCTTTGAGAAAGAAAATTAATAAAAATTTACTACATACAGGGTGACACCTGTGGCTCAATGAGTAGGGGGCCAGCCCCATATACTGAGGGTGGTGGGTTTGAACTTGGCTCTGGCCAAATTACAACAAAAAAATAGCTGGGCCTTGTGGCAGGCACCTGTAGTCCCAGCTACTTAGGAGGCTGAGGCAAGAGAATTGCTTGAGCCCAGGCGTTCAGGTGGCTGTGAGGTACAGGGCCACCAGCACTCTACCAAGGGCAACAAAGTGAGACCCTGTTTCCAAAAAAAAAAAAGAAAGAAACTTTACCTTCCAAGTGAAAACAACCCCAGGCCTAAAATTCTCTCAAACTTAAACTAAATCCTAACTAAAAAGCTATGCACTAGGTATAGTAGTCACCATTCTAAAATAATGCTGTTATAACAATGTAACAAAAATATCAAGCCAGGCTCAGCACCCATAGCACCAGTGGGTATGGCGCCAGCCACATGGTGGGCTTGAATGAATCTGGCCCAGGCCAGCTAAATAACAGCAACAAAAAATAGCCGGGCGTGGTAGCGGGCTCCTGTAGTCCCAGCTCCTTGGGAGGCTGAGGGAAGAGAACTGCTTAAGCCCAAGAGTTGGAGGTTGCTGTGAGCTGTGACGCCAAAGCACTCTGAGAGTCACATAGTGATAAAAATGACTCAGCAAAAAGTAATGGTGGTAGGTCATAATAGGTTAACACTGTGTAAACATTTTACTCTGTGCCAGGTATTGTGGTAAAAGACTTACAGGCATTATTTCATTTATTTTATTTGTTTATTTTGAGATAGTTTTACTCTGCTGCCCTCGGTAGAGTGCTGTAGTATCACAGCTCACAGCAACCTCCAGCTCTTAGACTTAGGTGATTCTCTTGCCTCAGCCTCCCGAGCAGCTTGGAACACAAGCACCTGCCACAACACCTGGCTATTTTTGTTGCAGTTTGGCCAGGGATGGGTTCGAATCCACCACACTTGGTATATGGGGCTAGTGCTCTCTCCGATAACCCACAGATGCCTTATTTCATTTAGTCCTTATCCAAAACTCTTTTAAGTTAGCTTCCCTTTTTTTGGAGACAGAGTCTTACTCAGTCACCCTGAGGATGAAACTCTTGGGCTCAAGTGATCCTCTTGCCTCAGCCTCCAAGTAGCTCAGACCACAGGTGCCTGCCACAAGGCTCAGCTATTTTTTAGAGACAGGGTCTTGTTCTGGCTCAGGCTGGTCTTTAACTCCTGAGCTCAAGCAATCTGTCTGCCTCAGCTTCCCAGAGTGATGGGATTACAGGTGTGAGCCACTGTGCCCAGCCTCAAGTTAGGTTCTGTTACTTCCATTTCATCTAAGAAAAAAATCTGAATGTCATTTGCCTAAGTTCATGCAGCTGGTTATGTGCTAGAGCTAGAATTTAAAATCAACCTGGATATAGGCCAGGGGCATTGCCTCATGCCTGTAATCCTAGTGTTCTGTGAGGCTAAGGCAGGAGAATCACTTGAGCTCAAGAGTTGGAGACCAGCTTAAGCAAGAGTAAGACTCCATCTCTACCAAAAATAGAGAAATTAGTCATGCATCATGGTGTATGCCTATAGCTTTAGCTACCTGGGAAGCTAAGGAAGGAGAATCACTCAAGCTGAGGAGTTTGAGAATGCAGTGAACTAAGATGCCACTGTATTCCGGTCTGGTGACAGAGTGAAACTGCGTCACAAAAAAAAAAAAAATCAATCAATCAATCAATCTGGATACTGAATCTTCTCTCTTTTCTTTATGTTGCCTTCAGTAGAGTGCCATGGCTTCACAGCTCACAATAACCTCAAACTCTTGGGCTTCACTGATTCTCTTGCCTCAGCCTCCCAAGTAGCTGGGACTACAGGCACCTGCCACAATGCCTGGCTATTTTTTGGCTGCAGCTGTCTTTGTTCTTTGGCAGACCCAGGCCAGGCTAGAACCTGCCAGCCTTGGTGTATGTGTCTGGCGTCCTACTCACTGAGCTACAGGTGCTGAGCCTGAATCTTCTCTCTTAACAATAAAGCTTTGTTCTTGAGGAAGACCAGGTCATAAATTGTTAAGGTAAAATACTGTGTCAAGTGAAATAAGCCTTGTTTTTCTTTTCTTTTTTTATTTTATTATTTTTTTTTAAGAGACAGTTTCATTTTGTTGCCCTCGGTAGAGTGCTGTGGCGTCGCAGCTCACAGAAACCTCAAAGTCTTGGGCTTAAGCAATTCTCTTCCCTCAGCCTCCCAAGTAGCTGGGACTACGGGTACCTGCCACAACACCTGGCTATCTTTGTTGTCGCAGTTGTCATTGTTGTTTTAGATGGCCTAGGCTGGGTTTGAACCCACCAACCTCAGTGTATGTGGCCAGTGCCATACCCACTGACCTGGGTGCCAGGCAGCCTTGTTTTTCTTAATTGTAACAATTCCTATTAGACTGTTTTTTGAGACAGAGTCTCAAGCTATCACCCTGGATAGAGTGTTGTGGCATCGTAGCTCACAGAAACCTCCAACTCTTGGGATCATGTGATACTCTTGCCTTAGTTTTTTCTATTTTTAGTAGAGACAGGGTCTTGCTTTTTGCTCAGGCTGGTCTCCAACTCATTAGCTCAAGCTATCCACCCGCCTCAGCCTCCCAGAATGCTAGGATTACAGCTGCCTATAGATATTTTAAAGGAAAAATAATTTGTTAGTTGTTCCATCCAACTAAATGAATGTTAAATGCAGAAGCAGAAGCAGCACTCACTTAGGGTTAATAATTGTTGATAATAGCTTAAGAAAAAGACACTTAATTTCTGTAATTAATTTTGTATATATCAGTCCTTGATTACTTGTGTCAGTAAAGCAGAACAAAATTGGCACAGATCACTGAAAACTATGGATACTCCCGAAGTAGGAAAAAAGCAGAGTTTTTTGTTTGTTTTTAGACAGAGTCTCAATATGTTGCCCTTGGTAAATATAGTGCCGTGGTGTCACAGCTCACAGCATCCTCAAACTCTTGGGCTCAAATTATTCTCTTGTCTCAGCCTCCTGAGTAGCTGGGACTATAGGTGCCTGCCACAAGACCCAGCTATTTTTTTAGAGATGGAGTCTCGCTCTTGCTCATGCTAGTCTCAAACCTGTAAGCTCAGACAGTCCACTAGCCTTGGCCTCCCAGAGTGCTATGGCCATGTTCTTTTAAAGATACCTAGCAGAAGACTAACAGATTAGTAGTAGGAAGGGGTTATCATATTAAAAGGTACAGATGATATATGATGTGAGCATCACATATTAAAAAGTTACAAAAAAAGCAAAGCAAAACCTCCATTTGTGGGAGAATATTAGTATAAACATGAATCAACTATTCATGACACATAAAACAGTGGTTGTCAAACTTTAGCATGAACCAAACTTTCTGATGAACCATCTGGAGGACTTACTAAAATCTAGATTGTTGGCCCCATCCCAGTATTTTGGTTTAAATGGGAGTCTGCATTTTAACAAGTTCCTGGGTAACATAGAAGATGTTTCTAGAACAAGGAATAATCTTTATGAGAACCAGTCCTCTAAACTAAAGCTCAAAAATTGAAAGCACCAGTAAGAGGAATGTTAATATTTTCACATACAGTTCCATCACCTAAACAGTATAACCCGTAAGACATTTCTTTTTTGATTAGTGCTTTCGAAATTAATAGTAATATTAATGTAGTATCTGACTGCTTGCTAATTTATTGTATATTCTAACCTGCATTTAGGATTCATTCACTTATAAATAGCACATAAGTTTCCTCTTAAGAATGCCATTTTTTGACAAGAGAAATTCACCGGAAGTATTCAAAGTTTTTTTAGGTATTCAGGGTGTTAAATGAAAAATGGCCAGCCCTACCAACCAACAAATACTTACTAAAGAGCTGCTGAGCCTAGAGATGAGGTCACAAGTAAAGAAGACAAACCTCTGAGCCAAAGTTTCTTGCTAACTAATCTCTCAGCTAATTTTAGAAAAACAATAAGAACAGATGTCATGCATCTTTAAACCCCTACACAACAAGCTAGAATCCCCCAAATTGCTAAATCTATTACACCTAAAATCATCAGGAGTGTTATGTAAGGTATGGAGAGGCAACAAGGAGTCTTAAGTTACTTTTAGAAAGAGCCATGTAAACTACAGAAGGCATCTTTGTATTTTTTAGAATAACTCATATCTCTAGATATAAACCATCAGGTAAAAAATAAACCATTGAAATGCAAAAGAGTTGGCCAAGTTCACTTGCTAGGTTAACTTTTACCAAACATGAGCCCAAACAAATATACATACCACCCACGTTATGGAACCTTTGAGATTGATCATTAAATAGCTCAAACCTTGAAATCCTTAAGTGCTTAAAATCTACTATTATTCCTTCTTTTTAGACAGGGTTTTACTCTATTGCCTAGGCCAGACTGTAGTAGCATCTTTATTGCTCAGTGTAACCTCAAACCCCTGGGCTCATGTGATCCTCCTGCCTCAGCTTACCAAGTCAGCTCCCTCAGCTAGCACACCTGGCTGATTTTTCTATTTTTTGGACAGTGTCTCATTCTTGGTCAGGCGGGTCTTGAACTCCTAACCTCAAGTGATCCTCCCTAGCTTTTTAGTTCTTAAAGGTGGAGAGATGTTAGTACAAAGTATTAAAAGATTAGTGTCCACAATTATAATCATGATGAGTACTACTGTCATGCCTCCTGAATAAACATGTGGTCAGCATAGTGAAAAATCATCTAGTAAGAATTAACACAGGCTCAAGTGATTCTCTCCAATAGCTAGGACTATAGGGATGTGCCACCATGCCTGGCCAATTTTTTTTGGTTATTTTTTGTAGAGAAGGGGTCTTGCTAAGTTGTTTAGGCTGATTTTGAACTCTTGGCCTCAAACAATTCTCCCCACTTCCCAAAGTGCTAGGGTTATGGACATGAGCCACCACACCTGACCCCCAGGAATTAAGTTTTGTACTGTAGCATTTCAGTTATTATTATTTTAATATATACTGTGAAGGGGAGGGAGAGTAGTAAGCAAGTCCCAAACCTATCTGGCTCAGGTAGTTAACCCAGAATACATTTATACTTTAGAGGAAGTTATACCATCTTGAGAGACAATATTTCATTATTAAACCAAATATTATTGGATTAAATAAATCACTAAAGAGATATAATACACTGTACATTAAAATGATTGTAAACGACAAGACTTTCAACTCAAAAACTCCATACTGTGGACTACTTTCTAATTTTCAGCAACTATAAAAAACATAAAACATTCAAATAATGTAACACTCTAACATGATATAATAAGGTAAGAGGCTGGTGATCACCATTATACTGCTGAACCTATTAGAGTGGAAATAATATTTCCCTAATATATTTCCCATATTTAGAAAAAGGAGATAACAGAATTCTTTAATTTATTTTACTGGAAGGGTCTGAGATTATGAATAAAATTCACAAGTGTTTATTTACTTAAAAATGCCCGCTAAATGCACTGTATATAAAGTTTTGTTCCCAAAAGATGGATTCCAAGAAGTTGCCATCTGCCAGTGGCTATCTGTGATGTCTTAACAGATTTCAAAATTTGATTTTTTAAAAGTATGGGGTGGGTGGCGCCTGTGGCTCAGTGGGTAGGGCATCGGCCCCAAATACTGAGGGTGGTAGGTGTGAACCTGGCCTTGGCCAAACTGCAACAAAAAAATAGCTGGGCATTGTGGTGGGTGCCTGTAGTCCCAGCTACTCAGGAGGCTGAGGCAAGAGAATCGCCTATGCCCAGGAGTTGGAGGTTGCTGTGAGCGGTAAAGTGAGACACTGTAATTAAAAAAAAAAAAAAAAAAAAAAAAAAAAAGAATATGGGGTTAAAATATACTCATGAATACCTTAGAAAATATAGTACTGCCCTATATGCCACTTGCAAAATATTATAAATCTTAAAGGCATGTGGTTCCTCTGAGATCTCATTTTTTTTTTTTTTTTTGAGACCGAGCCTCAAGCTGTCCCCCTTGGGTAGAGTACCATGGCATCACAGCTCATAGCAACCTCCAACTCCTAGGCTCAAGCGAGTCTCCTGCCTCCGCCTCCCAAGTAGCTGGGACCACAGGCGCCGGCCACAACGCCCGGCCATTTTTTGGTTGCAGTCATCATTGTTGTTTGGCAGGCCGGGCTGGGGATTCGAACCCGGCACCTTAGGTGTATGTGGCTGGCGCCTTAGCCGACTGAGCCACAGGCGCCGAGCCGAGATCTCATTTAATGGCATAATTTAACAGAAGAAACGCAAGGCCCCCAAAAAGCTGTTTCATCCTCTGCTATACATAATACATGTGTGTGTGAGTGTTTTTTAGAGACAGGGTCTTACTATGTTTCACAGGATGGACTATGGACTCAAATTTCTAGGCTCCCTTGATCCTTCTACCTCACCCAGTCTTCTCTCAAAAACACTGTACTGTTGTCTCCTGTTTGTTCTGCATCTTATCTTCCCCTTATCTCTATCCCACCACAACCACTTTTCTACCTCTTCTTTGACTTTTTCTCCAGGTCTCATTTTCCTATTATGTCCTTTTACATCAATCTCTTTTTCTCTTCCCTTACCCTAGGAGCATTCTTACATATATATCACAGTAGCATTTAATTAAAATTAATTTTATACATTGGTATAAATTAATTTTAAAAAGTTGTTATATAAAATTAGAATTTAAGGTTAAATCTTTTACTATTCATTCTAAAGAAAACATAATTGAACACAAGCACATATTAAATTGAAACTTATCAACACGTATATTCTAGATCAAATCTTCTTATATAGGACACTGAGTCTACTCATGTTTGTATCTGTACTTTTGCTACAATACAGCCACAATGGGGATTAACCAGGAAATTAAAATGTAAAGAGATATTACTTTAACAAAAATAAAAATAGGTTTTAAAGCCTGAGGTATGCTGAACAAAAATGTTATTCAGAGTCACACAATTAAAACATGAAAATTTTTGTTTTAATTAAATGAAAACAGGAAAAAAGGAAAATCTCACCCCCAATGGTACTTTCTTGAAATTCATGAAATTGGCCTTTCACAAAACGAAGCACTAGGCTTGATTTACCAACAGCAGACTCTCCCAGAAGTACTAGTTTGAACTGGCATATTTTATTTCCAGTATTCGGTCCGTTGGGTCTTGTTGCACCTCGATTAGCCATGTCCAAATTTGAAAGAAGTCCCTAATTTCAGATTCTTAAATAATCTTCCAGGATGCTAGGGGTCAATTTTTTTCTTTCTGGAGG